>CM017585.2:6593569-6612903 GCA_007844105.2 Rhamnella rubrinervis
TGCTAAAGTGAGGTTCACAGATGCCTTGTGCCACACTCTGTGCCCATGCACCACGGTGCCCATGCATGCCCCCACATGCCCACGCGTTCAAACTTGTCCGTGCCAAACACATTTTGCCCCGCACAATAAGGCTCCCAACTATCACTTTTGGCATATGAGAGCATTCCCAACAATCAAAATCAACTTCCCATGCACTTGGTTGAACATGTGCCACGCCCCCGGTGCCGAGTGCCACCACATGCCCATGCGTTCCAACTTGTCCGTGCCAAACACATTTTGCCCCGCACAATAAGGCTCCCAAATATCACTTTTGGCATATGAGAGCATTCCCAACAATCAAAACCAACTCCCCATGCACTTGGTTGAACATGTGCCACGGCCCCCATTACAGGTGCCACCACATGCCCATGCGTTCCAACTTGTCCGTGCCAAACACATTTTGCCCCGCACAATAAGGCTCCCAACTATCACTTTTGGCATATGAGAGCATTCCCAACAATCAAAATCAACTTCCCATGCACTTGGTTGAACATGTGCCACCCCCACGGTGCCCACGAGTGCCACCACATGCCCATGCGTTCCAACTTGTCCGTGCCAAACACATTTTGCCCCGCACAATAAGGCTCCCAAATATCACTTTTGGCATATGAGAGCATTCCCAACAATCAAAACCAACTCCCCATGCACTTGGTTGAACATGTGCCACGGCCCCACAGGTGCCGTGCCACCATGCCCATGCGTTCCAACTTGTCCGTGCAAACACATTTTGCCCGCACAATAAGGCTCCCAAATATCACTTTTGGCATATGAGAGCATTCCCAACAATCAAAACCAACTCATACACTTGGTTGAACATGTGCCACGGCCCCTGAGTGCACTTTGCATGCCCATGCGTTCCAACTTGTGTGCAAACACATTTTGCCCGCACAATAAGGCTCCCATATATCAATTTTGGCACATGAGAGCATTCCCAACAATCAAAATCAACTTCCCATGCACTTGGTTGAACATGTGCCACGGCCCCGCGGTGCCGCGGTGCAACCGCGTGCCCATGCGTTCCAACTTGTCCGTGCCAAACACATTTTGCCCCGCACAATAAGGCTCCCAAATACCACTTTTGGCATATAAGAGCATTCCCAACAATCAAAACCAACTTCCCATACACAGGTTGCACATGTGCCTTAGCACCCCATGATGCCGTGTGCCACATAACACACATGTATCAACGGCCGAGCAAACACATTTTGCCCCGCACAATAAGCTTTCTAAAAGTCATGTTGCACATATAAGAGCATTCCCAACAATAAAAACCAACTTCCCATGCATTTTTTAATTTTTTTAAATTTTTATACATTTTGCAAATAAAAAAATAAAAAAATATTTTCGCTTCTCCAAAAATTATGAAATTTTTACACAACCTAGAATACATTATTCTAAGCATGCATGCAAAAATCTCATCAAAATTCCATGTATTTCTTCAAAAAGGCCCTTATGTCTCCTCGTGCAATGTGATGTTTCTGTGTCCTTGAGCCAGCCAGTTAATTAAGCTCTTTAAGGGGGTGAGTTGCCTGCCTAGTGTCCCGGACTTGTTGAAAACCTTCAAGCGTGCGGCCTTAGTTGCTTGTTTAGACCCTCCGGAAGCAACTAAGCCCTCTTGCCAACACAAAGAAAAGCTAAGCAAGAAAGAACTTAGAGAGAAAGTCTGACTAGAGAGAATGAGAAAATAAGAATGTATTACTCAATACTTGGGTGGTTTGGCCAATGAAGCCTCCCTATTTATAGTATTACAACAAGCGATCCAAGCGGCTATAATACATTTGATCCTACGGTGGAGATTGAGTTTCTAGAATCCTAGCAAGTGCTTTATACAACTAAGTGACAACTAAGCAAGCACTAGGGTTTTCTAGAAGGTTCTACACAAGTCTAGAGAACTCCACATGCTTCTTGCCTAAGTGTACGAAAATGCCCTCAAAGTGTTTGGTGAGATGCTAGGGCATGACATTCTCCCCACTTATGCAGTCGGCGTCCTGCGTCGAGCTTCTTTGATGGGCGCTTGATGTGGTCTTGAATTGCCATAGTGCTACCGCGCGTTCCCTTCGCTTCACTTTGGATAGTCCTTCCATTTCACTAAGTACTCATGGCTTCGGATGATTGTCCCTTCCGCTTACCACTCGTTAGGCCATGGCGTTTCGACCTCCTTATGCGTAAGCACTTGTGATGCCCATAGGTGCTCTCTCGGACTTCCTTCTTGAAGGGTCTTCCTCATCTTCATGATATGGCTTCAAGCGACTTACATGGAAGACCGGGTGTAGCCTAAGTGTGGATGGCAACTCCACCTTGTATGCTACCCTCCCTACTTTCTTGATGATCGGAAATGGCCCCTCATAGCGTCTAACAAGTCCATTGTGCAGTGGACGAGTAGACTTGTGTTGGGAAGGTAGAATCTTGATAAACACAAGGTCTCCAATTTGGTATTCCACATGTCGCCGTCTTGTGTCCGCCCACTTCTTCATTTTCTTAGTTGCCTTGTGAAGGTAGGACCTCGCCAAGTCCACTTGCTGCCAATTTTTGCAACCTTGAAGGCGGATGGACTCCTCCTTTGTAGCTTGTAACAAGTGTATGAGGAGTCAATGGTTGTTGCCCCGTGGCTAGCTCGAACGGGCTCCTATTGGTGGACTCGCTCCTTTGTAAGTTGTAGGAAAATTGGGCCACGTCTAGTAACTTTGCCCAATCATGTTGGTTGGCACTCACAAAATGCCTCAGTAAAGCTCCAACAACGCGTTAGCTCGTTCCGTTTGCCCGGGTTTGAGGATGGAAGCTTGTAGAGAAATGTAGATCGAGCCCATGAGTTTGAACAACTCCGTCAAAACCTCCGGTGAATCGTGGATCTCGATCACTAATGATGGATTGTGGTAACCCCGATACTTTACCACATTCTTGAAGAATAGTCTTGCTTGGGTATCATGGTGAACTTGCCTTTGGTGCGGCTATGAAGGTGGCATACTTGGAGAATCTCAACCACCACGATGATAGTGCCACACCCACATTTGGGCAAGCCTACAATGAAGTCCATGCTTATGCTTTCCCACGGATGCGGGTGTAGGTAGTGGTTCCAAAGACCAGAGGACTTTGTTGTTCAACCTTGTCTTGTTGGCACACAAGACAAGTCTTCACATATAGCTCCACCGTCTGCATTTGTGGCCAATAGTAAGTTGTCTCTAATAAGGCTCTAAATGCGCCTTTGCCGGATGCCCGCCCATTTAGTGTCATGGCATTCCTTAATCAAGTTCCTCCTCGAGTTGCTCCACCTTGTACGTGAACCACGTCGACCCTTTGTGTAGAGTAAGCCTTCCTCCATCAAAACAGCTTGGTCTTGCCCTCCGTGGCAAGTTGTTGGGTGTTTGGCCACAACATCATGCTCCATGCCCTCCTTGATTAAGTCGAACAATTCTCCTTGGAGCTTGCTTATCGGCCAACTTCGGCCTTCCCTAAAGAGGCGTCGTACATTAGCCCGTCGGGCTTGTACTTTCGAGCACATAGTGGGTTCGGCTAGGAAATCTTGCCAGCGAGCTTGCTTGGGACTAAGCTTCTTTTGTGTTTGGAAATAGCTCGTTGCCACATTGTCCGTCTTCACCACAAACTTAGACCCAGCAAGTAGTGTCTCCAAGTGCATAAGCAATGAATAATGGCGGTCATCTCCTTTTCTTGGACCGTGTATCTCCTCCGGTATCATTAAACTTGTGACTCTCATAGGCAGGGGATGCTTGTCTTGCATGATCGCCTCCTAAGGCAAAATCGAAGCATCGGTATGTACCTCAAATGGCTTGGAGCAATGGGGTAATGCCAAGACCGGCTCTTTCATGATGGCTCCTTTTAAGTCTTCAAAGGCTTGTTGGCATTGAATGGACCATTCCCATGACTTGTCTTTCTTCAATAAATGGGGTGAGTGGAGGCTATGTAGGAATAGCCCATAATAAACCGCCTATAATAATTAACAAGACCGAGAAAAGATGAAGCTCACTCACCTTACTTGGAGGTTCCCACTCTTGAATGGCTTTAATTTTGGCAATATCCATGTATAACTTGCCATCCTTAATTTTGTGGCGAGAAATGTACTTCATAAGCTTGCAAAGGTGCACTTCTCTTTCTTCATTATAACTCATTCTCCTTTAGCACATTGAATACAATTGGTAGGTGTTTGATGTGTTCCTCAAGAGTGTTGCTATAGATGGCGATGTGCGTCCAAGTACACCACCACAAATTGATCAAGTAAGGATGGAAGATCTTGTTCATGAGTGTGCAAAAGCGTTGCGGTGCATTAGTAAGGCCAAAGGGCATAACAAAGAAATTCATATGCTCCATACGTGTCCGCATGTAGTCTTTGGCTCATCTCCTTCCGCTATCCTCACTTGGTAGTAGCCCGACCTCAAGTCAAGTTTAGTGAAGTACTTACGCCCTCAAGTTGATCAACAAATTACTTATCAGCGGTATAGGGTACTATTTTTGATAGTGACTTTGTTGAGTGCCCTATAGTCGATGCATAGCCTCAGCGATCCATCATGCTTCCGTTGAAATAGGACCGGTGCTCCATAGGGTGCTTTTGATGGTTGGATGAATCCGAGCCTCCAAAGCTCTTTTAGTTGCCTTCTTAATTCCCTGTTGGGTGGAGACATGCGATATGGTGCCTTTCTTGGGTGGTTTGGCACCAACTTCTAACTCAATTTGATGATCCACCTCTCTCCTTGGTGGAAGTTTCTTGGTGCTTCGGGTGGCATGACACCGCTGAACTCTTGAAGCGCTTGACAAACTTCCCTTGGTGGTTCATCGATAGTGACTCCCTCTTCTTCTCCGCGTATTGTGGTGAGGAATGTGACCTCTCCCTTCTTTATCCCTTTCTTGAGTTGCATGGCGGGAGATGTTTGGAAGTGCTTGGTGTGCGTTGCGGGAACCATGCAAGGTCCTCCCTCAAGATGCAAGCGGTGTTATAGCGAGGAAGCGGGACTACGTTGAATTGCCTTAAAATTCCATGCCAAGCACAATATTAAAGTCATCCATGGGAGCAATAGAAAAGTTTACATTACCTCGCCATGTACCAAGGTGTAGCTCCACATCACGAGAGCGTGCCATCAAGTGGCTTTGCCTGCGGCATTTCAGGTTTTAACCACCTTGCCTTCTCGAGCTTTAGGCCAAGTCTCATGGCCTCCTCCCTCTTGATGAAGTTGTGTGATGCGCGGTGTCTACCATGACTTGGGCATCCTTGCCATTGTCTGCCGCCCGTACATGAGGAGTTGTCTTTAACATTGTGTGCGGGGAGCGGGACTTGCTTTCAAGGAATTGAGGAGTTGTATGCAACCCATTTGTGATGATCGGGTTCCTCCTTTCTTGAGCATGGCGTAAGAGCTTTTAAGCGGGCACTCTCTTGCCCAATGTGGACCATCCTGAAGGAAGCAATTGTTTCTTGGTTTTGCCTCTTTGTTATTTCCTCTCTTCCAATCTTGGTTTTGTGGAGGCCTCCTCGAATTGTCTTTGCCTTGTGGAGCCTTATGGAACTTGGCTCCTCCAATATTATAGCGTTAGCTTTAGGCTTTGAGTTTGAGGACTCACCTACTTATATTCCATGAGTGTCTCCGGTGGTGGTGGCGGTAGAAACATCTTGCACTCCTCGGCGTTGGAGTTCAACATATGCCCATGATTGTAGCCCATCCATGAAGTTGAAGAGAAGATCCTCCTCGGTCATGTTAGGAATTTGAAGCATCAAGCGGAAAAATTCCTCCGCGTACTCCCGAGCGGACCGGTGTGCTTCAATTCCTTCATCTTCTTTCTAGCATCGTGAATGGCATTCTCGGGGTAAAATTGCCTCTTCAACTCCGCGTTTTAGATCTTCCCATGAGTTGATGATGAGTACCCTTCTTCATTTCTTCATGCTTTCCTACGCCACGCGTAGCACCAAGATTAGTAAAGTAAAGGGAAGCGGTAGTTACCTTTTGCTTCTCATCTTGCATGTTGATCCGCCGAGTATTGTTCCATATGCCATATGAAGTTCTCAATTCCTTGCGTCCCTCTTACGCTAAACTCCTTGGGTTTGGGAACATCCACCCGTGGAGCATGTTGAGTGGTGATAGCACCACTAGTTGCACCGCTTACATAATGCCCAATCCGCGCGGGTCTCCTCAAACCGTGCTTAGCTCATCCATTTGAGCTTGCATGAGTGAAATGTTTCAGCAGCCGTTGCTTGAAAGCGGCATTCTCTTGGCGCCCGCGTCTCACGATTGGCCTCGTGACGCTTTGCAGAAAGTGTGAAGCTCCCAGCAGTGCGTCCACCGCGACCCTCGAGTTCCTCCGCGCTTTTCCGACGATCCAACCTTTCCATCCGTGTGCGGCAGCTACTTCCACTGCCTTGCCGCTAGGCGACTCGAGATTTGAGCAGCAAGCGCGCCTTATTGAGTTCATCTTAAAACATCGGATGAAGACATGCTTTCTCCTCCGCGAACCTAGCTCGATACCAGCATGCGGACTTGTTGAAAACCTTCAAGCGTGCGGCCTTAGTTTGCTTGTTTGCCCCGGAAGCAACTAAGTAAGCCTCTTTGCCAACCTGAAGAGTAAGCAACAAAGAAAGAACTTAGAGAGAAAGTCTCAACTAGAGAATGAGAAAATAAGAATGTATTACTCAATACTTGGGTGGTTTGGCCAATGAAGCCTCCCTATTTATAGTATTACAACAAGCGATCCGCAGTATAATACATTTGATCCTACGGTGGAGATTGAGTTTCTAGAATCCTCCACCAAGTGCTATATCTAACTAAGTGACAACTAAGCAAGCACTAGGGTTTTCTAGAAGGTTTACACAAGTCTAGAGAACTCACATGCTTCTTGCCTAAGTGTACGAAAATGCCAAGTGTTTGGTGAGATGCTAGGGGCATGACACTGGCAGCACCCTTCCACTTGGCCCGTGGCTGCCCACACACCCCATGCGCGGTGCCATGGCATGGGGTGGGGGTGTGTGAGCATCCATAATCGCGACAACGATGGCGGCCGCCCTGGCCGCCCGCGCAAATCAAGCGGTGGCCGCCGCCCGGAATTCCAAAAATTCAGCGATGGTGGAATTTTCCCAAAGGGAGTGCGCGGTTGTGGGATCCTCATGCGATGATGGTTGGCAGCGTTCGGCCGGAGCATGCAGGGGAGCGAGCGATATAGGGTGTGGGTTGGTGTTGGGGTCTCGAATGTGCTTGGGGTAGCGAGGGGATGCTAGTTGCGGCGGTGGTGCTCGTTGCTTGTTGGTGTTGGGGATTATCCTCGGGAGCCGCCGGGAGGCACCACATGGTTGGTCTTTGGTCTTTGGGCTGCGACATGCATTGCTTTCAAGGCGTGCTTCCCGATCAAATCCTGCATGCGGGTGACCGCAATGAATTTGCATCCTAGCTAGCGATGGGTCTTGGGACATGGGGTGCTTGCGGGCTTGGCTTTGAAAACTCATATGTGCTCTTGGGCAACCTAAGCATTGCGTGTTGTGGCATCAATGGTGGCCTGGTTTTAAGTCCGTTCTAATGCTCGGCAATGCCGTGATCGCGGCGCTCGATTGAATGGATCGTCGGTTGGCTGCTAGGTGTTGCCATTATTAGCGTGATGCGATTTTGTTGCCTAGACCGCCAGCGGTGGTTGCCTTTGGGTTGGGATTTGCGTTCAATTTTAAGCCGTAGGCTATCGGTGGCGGGGTGAACTTCGGGGGCTTTGCTTTGAAGCTTCGTCCGCTCTCTTGGGCAACCTAGGAATTGCGTGTTGTGGCATCTCGGTGGCCTCGATTTAATGTCTGTTCTAATGCTCGGCAATGCCGTGATCGCGACCTCTGATTGAATGGGCGTCGGTTGGCTGCTAGGTTTTGCCATTATTAGAAGCGGGTCAGCGGATTTGCATTGGTGATAGTGAGCGTGAGAGCTCTTGGGAGGAGCGAAGACACGTTAGCGAAAATCGCGGTAGCGATTGTGTTTAGTTTCCGCACACCACGGGGTAATCTAGAGTCCGTTGCCAATGCCTTGCGGCGGCATGTTTTGTTGCCTGAACCGCAAAACCGGTGGTTGCCTTTGGCGGGGATCGTCTTCAATCTTTGGCCCTTGGGTTGTGGGGGTATCGTTGGCCGGTGGTTCGTGTGTCATGCCTAGCGGTGCGGCTTGGCTCCAATTGATTAGTTCGCATGCTTGAGTGGCCTCGTTGTCGATTGGGTTGTGGGCTGTTGGTTGGCGTTGGGTTTGGTATGCGATGGTGTATGAGTTGTGGTATGGTTGTGTGTGTTTGCGGGCTCCGTGCTTGGGCATGAGCGCTTGCGCTCGCTCCCTCTGGCTTTGCTCACGGGGACCTTGTGTCTCTCGGCGTCTTGGGTTCTTGTCTTTGCATACCTAATGTGATGGAATTAGTTGCCAGCGGTGCCCGTTCCTCTACATTGCTCTGCAAGAGCGCAGGGGAGGGCGTCAAAATAACAGCGTCGGCGGCCATTGAAAATTATTTTGTAGCGCCCGCGGTCCTCGTGTGCCTACTCGTCCCCGGATCACGGAACGCGTGGGGCGTGGGCTTTCATGAGCCTTTGAGCGTCGGCATAAGCTTTATGGCTAGTTTTGCGCGATTGCGGTGCCGTTGTAGCCGCCGACCCCGGCGTTGGGCTCGCTGCGGCATCGGCATCATGAAGAATGCTACGGTTGATCCGCCGGTAGTCATATGCTTGTCTCGAATTAAGCCATGCATGTGTAAGTATGAACTAATTGATTTGTGAAGCTGCGAATGGCTCATTAAATCGATTATAGTTTGTTTGATGGTACCTTACTTTCGGATACCGTAGTAATTCTAGAGCTATCGTGCAACAAACCCGACCTCGGAAGGGGCGCATTTATTAGATAAAAGGTCGGCGGGCTCTGCGCGTTGCTCTCGATGATTCATGATAACTTCGGCGGATCGCCGCGGCCTTAGTGCGGCGGCGCATCATTCAAATTTCGCCTATCAACTTTCGATGGTAGGATAGTGGCCTACTATGGTGGTGGCGGGTGGCGGAGTGGGGTTGATTAGGAGGGGCACGAAGCGGCTACCACATCCAAGGAAGGCGGCGGTAGCGCAAATTACCAATCGACGGGGGGTAGTGACAATAAATAACAATCACAGGGCTCATGAGTGCAGTAATGGGAATAGTACAATCTAAATCCTGCGAGGATCCATTGGAGGGCAAGTCACGGTGCCCGTAGCGGTAATTCCGGCTCAATAGCGTATATTTAAGTTGTTGCGGTTAAAAGCTGCGTAGTTGGACCTTGGGATGGGGCAATTGGTCCATATTTGGGTGTGCACTGTTGTCACGTCCGCTTACGGCGATCGCTCACGGCCTTAATTGGCCAAGTTCGTGCCTCGGTCTTTGTTACTTTGAAGAAATTAGAGTGCTCAAAGCAAGCCTACGCTCTGGATACATTAGCATGGGATAACATCATAGGATTTGGTCTAATACATTTGGCCGGGATCGGAGTAATGATTACGAGGGGCGGTCGGGGCATTAGATATTTCATAGTCGGAGGTGAAATTCTTGGATTTATGAAAGGCGAACAATGCGAAAGCATTTGCCAAGGATGTTTTCATTAATCAAGAGCGAAAGTTGGGGGCTCGAAGGCGATCGGATCGTCCTAGTCTGACCATAAGCGATGCGGAGGGGGATGCGGCGGATGTGCTTATAGGACTCCATGGCACCTTATGAAATCAAAGTCTTTGGGTTAGGGGAGTATGGTGCAAGGCTGAAACTTAAAGGAATTGGCGGAAGGGCACCACGGGGAGTGGAGCTGCGGCTTGACTCAACAGGGAAACTTACGGTCAGGACATAGTAAGGATTGTGGTGAGAGCTCTTTCTTGATTCTATGGGTGGTGGTGCATGGCGTTCTTAGTTGGTGGGCGATTTATGCAGTTAATTCCGTTAGCGAGCGAGACCTCGGCTGCTAACTAGCTATCGCGGAGGTGACCCTCGACGGCTTCTTAGAGGGACTATGGCGGCTTAGGCCAGGAAGTTTGAGGCAATACAGTGCACGATGCCCTTAGATGTTACGGCGCGCGCGCTACAGCGATGTATTCAGCGAGTCTATAGCCTTGGCGAAGCGGGCGGGTAATCTTTGAAATTTCATGCGTGATGGGGATAGATCATTGCAATTGTTGGTCTTCAGCGAGGAATTCCTAGTAGGCGAGTCATCAGCTCGCGTTGACTACTCCACGCCACTTTACACACCGCCCGTCGCTCCTGCCGATTGAATGGTCGGTGAAGTGTTGGATTAGCGTCGGCGTGGAAGGTTCCTGCTGACGTCGAGATCCAGAACCTTATCATTTAGAGGAAGGAGAGTAAGTAACAAGGTTTCGTAGGTGAACTGCGGAAGGATCATTGTTGAAACCACGCGCGTGAGCGACCCGTGAACGTAAAATACAGCGAGGCGAGGGCCAGCAAACCGGCGGGCATGCGACTTCGGGCCGGCTGGATGCCGCTGCCGTACCTTCCGCGCCAAGCGCGAAACCGGCGGCGCCAAGAACTCGAGCGAATCAAGCATTGCCGGCCAGAGATGGTGCGCGTCAGGCTGCGTCGTATTACAGTATGTCAAAGCGACTCCGGCAGCGGATATCTCGGCTCTGCGCCGATGAAGAGCGTGGCGAAATGCGATGCTTTGTGAATTGCGAGAATCCGTGAACCATGAGTCTTTGAGCGCAAGTTCGCCCGAAGCCACTAGAGGGGAGCATCTACGGCGTCACACAGCGTTGCCCCAGCTCCAAACTGGTGAGGCGGATCTACTTTCCGTGCGCCGGCTGCGGTTGGCCCAAATCACGAGCACTTCGGCGGCGCCCGCGGCAATCGGTGGTTGTCGAACCCCGGTGCCATGCAGCGCGAACGCCAATGCGTGCCGTAGACCCCAATCGCGCGCGCGGCGTCCAGCAGCGACCCAGTCGGCGGGGCTACCGTGAGTTTAAGCATATCAATAAGCGGAGGAAAAAACTTACAAGGATTCCCCAATGCTGTGGCGAGCGGGAGCGGCCAGGTTGAGAATCGGCGCCTCCGGTTGAATTGTAGTCGAAGCGTCCTGTGGCCGGACGGGCCCAAGTCCACGGAAAGGCGAGGGAGTGAGGCCGTCGTGCCGGACCTGTCGCGCCACGTGTGTCTGCGAGTCGGGTTGTTTGGGAATCAGCCCCGTCGAGGCGGTAAATTCCGTCAAGGCTAAATCTGAGGCGAGCCGATAGCAACAAAGTACTGCGAGGAAGATGAAAAGGACTTTGAAAAGAGAGTCAAAGAGTGCTTGAAATTGTCGGGAGGAAGCGAATGGGGGCGGCGATGCGCCTCGGTGGGATGTGGAGCGGTGAGAGCGGTCCGCCCGTCGACTTCGAGCGGACCGATCTGGATGCGGTGGCGGCCCAAGCGGGCTGTAGTCATGCCGTGGAGGCGTCGTCGCCCATGATCGTGGTTAGCGGCCCTTGGCCGTCGTGGCGTGCCTCGTCACTGGCGCTCCGGCGTCGGCCGTGGGCTCCCCATTCGGCCGATCTTGAAACCGGACCAAGTCGACATGTGTGCGAGTCAGCGGGCTAGTAAACCCGTAAAGCGCAAGGAAGGCGGCTGGCGGGATCCCCTGCATGGTTGCACCGCCGGCGACCTTGATCTTAGAAGGGTTGGTGAGAGCATGCACTGCCGGGACGAAGATGGTGAACTATGCGGCGGAAGCAGGAGGAAACTACGGTGGAGGCCAGCGGCGATCTTGGCGATGCAAATCGTTAAATGCGACTTGGGTATAGAGGCGAAAGACTAATCGAACCGTCTAGTAGCTGGTTCCCTCGAAGTTTCCCTCGGGATAGGTTTGGAGCCGAGGCGAGTTCTATCGGGTAAAACCAATGATTAGAGGCATCGGATGATGCCCTCGACCTATTCTCAAACTTTAAATAGGTAGGGCCGGTAGCGGCTGCCGTTGGCCGTGCCGCGGAATCGAGCTCAAGTGGGCCATTTTTGGTAGCGAGCTGGCGTCTTGGGATGAGCGGGCCGGTTCTGGTTGCCTACTGGGCTAACCTAGAACCCGAGGGTGTTGGTCGATTAAGGCGGCGGGGCCGGTGGTCATGGAAGTGAAATCCGCTAAGGAGTGTGTAACAACTCACTGCGAATCAACTAGCCGAAAATGGATGGCGCTGAAGCGCGTGACCTATACCGGTCGGGGCAAGAGCGAACCACGATGAGTAGGAGAGCGTGGTTATTCGCAAAACACAGAGCGAGCGGCGGGCGGCCGTCAGTCGCGGATCTTGGTGGTAGTAGCAAATATTCAAATGAGAACTTTGAAGGCGAGAAGGGAAAGGTTCCATGTGAGCGGCACTTGCACATGGGTTGAGTCGATCCTAAGAGCGGGGAAACCCGTCGGCAGTAGCGATCCGTGAGCCGAGGGAATCGGGTTAAAATTCACGAGCGGGCGTGAAGTGGCGCGGCAGCGTTAGGGAGTCAGGAGGCGTCGGCGGGGGCCTGGGAAGAGTTATCTTTTACGTTTAACGACCCCACCACAGAAGCGGCTCGGTAGGAGGTAGGGTCAGTAGCTGGAAGAGCCCGCGTCGGCGTGGTGTCGGTCGCCCGGCCGCGAAAATCCGGAGCCAGAGTGCACACGCCCGTCGTACTCATAGCGTCCAGGTCTCCAAGGTGAGCGACCTGCAGTGATGGAACAATGTAGGCAAGGGAAGTGGCAAAATGGATCCGTAACCTCGGGAAAAGGATTGGCTCGAAATTTGAGCGGGGTCCCGATCCCGAACCGTCGGTTGTCGGTGGGGCTGCTCGAGCATGCTCAGGGCCCAGTCGCCAGCGATGCGGCCGGGGGAAGGTAGGAGCGGCCCTCGGGGGCCTTCCGGCGTCGAGCGGTCGACTTCGAGGCGAGCGGACAAGGGAATCCGGCATTTAATTAAAACAAAGCATTGCGATGGTCCCTGCGGATGCTCCGCAATGTGATTTACGCCCGATGCTTTCGAATGTCAAAGTGAAGAAATTCAACAAAGCGAAAGCGGCGGGAGTAACTATGACTCTCTTAAGGTAGCCAAATGCCTGCGTCATCTAATTAGTGGCGCATGAATGGATTATGAGATTCCCACTTGTCACATCTACTATCAGTGAAACCACGACCAAGGGAGGGCTTGGCGAGAATCGTGAGGAAAGACCTGTTGAGCTTGACTCAGTCGACTTTGTGAAATGACTTGAGAGGTGTAGTATAAGTGGGGCGGGAAGCGGTGAAAGTGAAATCTACTACTTTTAGCGTTATTTTACTTATTAGTGAATGGGGCGAGCCTTTGCCCTTTTTTTGGAACAAAGGCACGCGTTGGCGGGCGATCCGGCCGGAAGACATTGTCGGGTGGGGAGTTTGGTGGGGCGGCACATGCGTTAAAGATACTTGCGGGTGTCTAAGATGAGCTCAGCGAGCGAAATCTAGTGTGAACAAAGGGTAAAAGCTTCGTTTGATTGATTTCCGGTCACAGTCTGAGACGTGAAAGCGTGGCCTATCGATCCTTTAGACCTTGAATTTGAAGCTAGAGGTGTCGGAAAAGTTACCACGGGGATAAGCGGCTTGTGGCGTAGCGTTCATAGCGGCGTTGCTTTTTGATCGCCGATGTCGGCTCTTCCTATCATTGTGAAGCGAATTCACCAAGTGTTGGATTGTTCACCCGCCGATAGGGAGCGTGAGGGTTTTAGGCCGAGTGTGAGGCGAGGTTAGTTTACCCTACGATGTGATGTCATGATAGTAATTCAACCTGAGATGAGAGAGGAACGGGTGGATTAGCACAATTGGTCATGGCGCTTGGTTGAAAAGCCGATGTAGCGAAACTACCGTCTTATTTGGATTATGGTGAGGCATACTCTAAGTCGAGAATCCGGGCTAGAAGCGACATGCGGCCGCGCCCGTTTGCGACCTGCGTGGGGTCCTCGACTGAGCGCGTGTGGTTGGTCGAATCCGCCGAGGATGCGTAGCGGGCGCCTTGAAGTACAATTCCTACCGGCGGGTAGAATCCTTTGCGGGCGACTTAACAGCGGCGGGGTATTGGCAAAGTGGCGCTAGCGCGTGCGAATTCAGCCACTGCGTTAAGCGATCGTCCCTCCTCCCTCCCCCCGTTTAATTTCCGAAGGCCCCGGTCCGGAGGTCCACAGGCGAGGAGGGCGCTACTGGCCAATTTTACCCGCGTCCCTCGGTTTTCATGCAAGCCGGGGCATGACTTCGTGTAACAAAGTCTCGTATGATAAGCGTACGCGCTGTTGGCGTATGGGCATGGGGTGTAAGGAATCGCGAGACAAGCCCGCTGCCACATATGCATCACCGCGGGCCCAGTGCACACAGGGCAGGCAATCCACCATTGCAAACCCTGGCCAGCCTTGCATTTGGCATGTATCATTGCCGTATGTGGCATGAGGGGCATCTGCGGACCTTGTAGGCATGCGCATGGCAGCCAGCCAGCCTTGCGCTTGTAGCCAGGCAGCGCCAGCATACGCTGGTGGTGGGTGGGCATGCGCCAGTGAAGCCAGCGGCTGCCTACGGTGGCTGTGGCGCCACCCACACGCACGCAGCGTGGAGCGCCGTGGCTTGCTAGTTGGTGTCATGGCATTCCTCTGAAACACCAATTTGCTAAAGTAGAGGTTCACAGATGCCTTGTGCCACACTCATGCCCATGCACCCGCGGTGCCCATGCATGCCCCACATGCCGCAGTTCAAACTTGTCCGTGCCAAACACATTTTGCCCCGCACAATAAGGCTCCCAACTATCACTTTTGGCATATGAGAGCATTCCCAACAATCAAAATCAACTTCCCATGCACTTGGTTGAACATGTGCCACGGCCCCCATGCGGTGCCGAGGTACCACATACCCATGCGTTCCAACTTGTCCGTGCCAAACACATTTTGCCCCGCACAATAAGGCTCCCAAATATCACTTTTGGCATATGAGAGCATTCCCAACAATCAAAACCAACTCCCCATGCACTTGGTTGAACATGTGCCACGGCCCACGAGTGCCGAGGAGTGCCACCGCATACCATGCGTTCCAACTTGTCGTGCCAAACACATTTTGCCCGCAATAAGGCTCCCAAATATCACTTTTGGCATATGAGAGCATTCCCAACAATCAAAATCAACTTCCATTACCTTGGTTGAACATGTGCCCACGGCCCACGGTGCCCGCGGGGTGCACCCCGCGTGCATCGCGTTCCAACTTGTCCGTGCCAAACACATTTTGCCGCGCAATAAGGCTCCCAAATATCACTTTTGGCATATGAGCATTCCCAACAATCAAAACCAACTCCCAATGCACTTGGTTGAACATGTGCCACTTGCCCCAGGTACCCACGGAGGTGCCACCACGTACCCATGCGTTCCAACTTGTCCGTGCCAAACACATTTTGCCGCACAATAAGGCTCAAATATCACTTTTGGCATATGAGCATTCCCAACAATCAAAACCAACCCCATACGCTTAGTTGAACATGTGCCTGCCCGAGGTGCCACCACGTGCCCATCGTTCCAACTTGTCCGTGCCAAACACATTTTGCCCGCACAATAAGGCTCCAAATATATCAATTTTGGCACGTAGAGCATTCCCGACAATCAAAATCAACTTCCCATGCACTTGGTTGAACATGTACCCACGGCCCCGGTGCGGCGAGGTCTGTGCGCGTGCCATCGCGTTCCAACTTGTCCGTGCCCAACACATTTTGCCCACGCAATGGGCTCCCAAATACCACTTTTTGGCATATAAGAGCATTCCCGACAATCAAAACCAACTTCCCGTACACTTGGTTTGCACATGTGCCTTGGCACCACCTGATGCCAGGTGTGCCGCTAACACACATGTATCAAACGACGGAGCAGACACATTTTGCCTTACGATAAGCACACTACAAGTCATATTGCACATATAAGAGCATTCAACAATAAAAACCAACTTCCGTACATTTTTAATTTTTTAAATTTTTATACATTTTGCAAATAAAAAAATAAAAAAATATTTTCGCTTCTCCAAAATTATGAAATTTTACAACACCTAGAATACATTATTCTAGCATGCATGCAAAAAAATCTAAATCAAAATTCCATGTATTTCTTCAAAAGGCCACTTATGTCTCCTCGTGCAATGTGATGTTTTCTATGTCACAAGGCCAGCGGTTAATTAAGCTCTTTAAGGGGGTGAGTTACTGCCTAGTGTCATGCCCTAGCATCTCACCAAACACTTTGAGGCATTTTAAATTTTTAGAAGGCAGAAGCATGTAGAGTTCTCTAGACTTGTGTAGAACTTCTACAGAAAACCACAGTGCTTGCTTAGTTGTCCTTAGTTGTATAGCACTTGGTGGAGGATTCTGAAACTTCGTCTCCACCGTAGGTCAATGTATTATAAGCCGTTTGGATCGTTTGTTGTAATACTATAAATAGGGGGAAGTTGTAGCGGAACCACCCAGTATTGAGTAATACATTCTTATTTTCTCATTCTCTCTCTAGTTGAGACTTTCTCTCTCTAAGTTCTTTCTTTGTTGCTTAGCTTTCTCTTTGCTTGTGTTGGCAAAGAGGCTTACTTAGTTGCTTCGAGGTGAAACAAGCAGCTAAGGCCTGCGGCGAAGGTTTTCAACAAGTCCGTGGCAGTTGGTATGAGCTAGGTTACGTGAGGAGAAAGCATGTCTTCATCGAGGTTCTTTGTTGGAGAAGAGATGAGGGAAGGGAGGCTGAACCCACAATCCCAAGAAGCGAGATTGAAATCTCGAGTAGCTCTTGCTAGCATGGAGGCCACGGTGGCCAAGGTGGAAGTAGCTGTGGCCGGCGTGATGGAAAAGGTTGGATGGGTGTCGGAGCAAAGCGTGGAGGAACTTCGAGGGTCGTGTGGGCGACCAAGTGGGGAAGCTTCATGGCGACTTGCAGCCGATCCACGAGGGCCAATGCGTGAGGCGTGGCGTCGAGAATCTCTTTTTTTCAAGCAGCGGTGCTTGAAACACTTTCACTCATTGACTCGAATGGATGAGCTTAAGCGCGGTTTGGAGGAGCAGATGCGGATTGGGCATTATGTAAGCGGGCTGCAACTAGTGGTCTATCACCACTCAACATGCTCCGCGGGTGGATGTTCCCAAACCAAGGAGTTTAAGTGGCGGAAGAGGCCTTGAGAGGTGGAGAACCGTATGGCATATGGAACAATACTTGAAGGATCAACATGCAAGATGAGGAAGCAAAAGGTAACTACACATGCTTTACTTTACTAATCTTGGTGCCTACGTGGTGGTATTAAGCATGAAGAAATGAAGAAGGGTACTTGCATCATCAACTCATGGGAAGATCTAAAGCGTGAGTTGAAGAGGCAATTTTACCCGAGAATGCCATTAGCGATGCTAGAAAGAAGATGAAGGAATTGAAGCACAAGGTCCGTTAAGTGAGTGCGTGGAGAGGAATTTTCGGCTTGATGCTTCAAATTCCTAACATGACGAGGAGGATCTTCTCTTCAACTTCATGGATGGGCTACAATCATGGGCATGTGGGGGTGAGATGCAGGACGCACACGCGGGATGGACCGCCAATATCGAAGTCCTAAAGCTAGCGTTGCTAATATTGGAGGGGAGCCAAGTTCCATAAGGCTCCGGTAGCGAACAATTGAGGAGGCCTAGCCAAAGATTGGAAGAGAGGAAATATGAAGCAAAACCAGAAACAATTGCTTCGCTTTGTGATGGTCCACATTGGGCAAGAGAGTGCTTGGCGAAAACTCTTAGCGCCATGCTCGAGAGGGGAGGAACCGAATCATCACAAATGGAGTTGCATACAACTCCTCGATTCCTTGAAAGCAAGTCCGTTCCGCACAATGTTAAAGACAACTCCCACCATATGCGTGGCGTACGTATCAATGGCAAGGATACCCGAGTCATGGTAGACACAGAGCATCACACAACTTCATCAAGAGGGAGGAGGCCATGAGACTTAGCCTAAAGCTCGAGAAGGGGCAAGGGTGGTTAAAACGTAAATGCGAGGCAAAGCCACTTGATAGCGCGGCTGCGTGATGTGGAGCTACACCTTGGAGTACATGGCGAGGTAATGTAAACTTTTCTATTGCTCCCATGGATGACTTTAATATTGTGCTTGGCATGGAATTTTTAAGGCAATTCAGCGTAGTCCCGGCACCTCGCTACAACACCCGTTTGCATCTTGGAGGGAGGACCTTGCATGGTTCCCATAGCGCACACACCAAAGCACTTCAAACATCTCTCGCCATGCAGACTCAAGAAAGGGATAAAGAAGGGAGAGTCACATTCCTGCATACTGATCGTGGAGAGAAGAGAGTCACTGTCGATGAACCACCAAGGGAAGTTTGTCAAGTGCTTGAGTTCAAGGGTGTCATGCCACCCGGGCTACAGAAACTTCCACCAAAGGGAGAGAGGTGGATCATCAAATTGAGTTAGAAGTTGGTGCCAAACCACCCGCCAAAGAGCACCATATAGCATGTCTCCACCCGAATTAGGGGAATTAGAAGGCAACTAAAAAGAGCTTTTGGAGGCGGATTCATCCAACCATCAAAGCACCCACATGGAGCACGGTCTATTTCAGCGGAAGCATGATGGATGCGTGAGGCTATGCATGACTATAGGGCACTTCAACAAAGTCACTATCAAAAATAGGTACCTATCACGTTGATAGCCGACTTGTTTGATCAACTTGGAGGCGATACTTCACTAAACTTGACTTGAGGTGGGTACTACCAGAGTGAGGATAGCGGAAGGAGATGAGCCAAAGACTACATCGCGTGACCGCGGTATGGAGCATATGAATTTCTTGTTATGCCCTTTGGCCTTACTAATGCACGGCAGCGTTTTGCACACTCATGAACAAGATCTTCCATCCTTACTTGGATCAATTTGTGGTGGTGTACTTGGGCGACATGCGTCATCATATTAGCAACACTCTTGAGGAACACATCAAACACCTCACGAATTGTATTCAATGTGCTAAAGGAGGAGAATGAGTTATCGTGAAGAAAGAGAAGTGCACCTTTGCAAGCGATGAAGTACATTTCCTGCGGCCACAAAATTAAGGATGGCAAGTTATACATGGATATTGCCAAAATTAAAACCATTGAGAGTGGGAACCTCAGTAAGGTGAGTGAGCTTGATTTGATCTTTTCGGTCTTATTAATATAAGGCGGTTTATTATGGGCTATTCCGCCATAGCGCCCATCACCGATTTATTGAAGAAAGGAGAGAGTCATGGGAATGGTCCATTCAATGCCAACAAGCCTTTGAAGACTTAAAGGAGCCATCATGAAAGAGGCGGTCTTGGCATTACCCGATTGCTCAAGCCATTTTGAGGTTACATA
>CM017585.2:6665503-6668561 GCA_007844105.2 Rhamnella rubrinervis
GCCGCACTAAGGCCGTATGCATCCGCCGAAGTTATCATGAATCATCAGAGCAACGGCGAGCCCGGCCGACCTTTATCTAATAAATGCGCCCCTTCCAGAGGTCGGGTTTGTTGCACGATTAGCTCTAGAATTACTACGGTTATCCGAGTAGAAGGTACCATCAAACAAACTATAACTGATTTAATGAGCCATTCGCAGCTTCACAGTCCAATTAGTTCATACTTACACATGCATGGCTTAATCTTTGAGACAAGCATATGACTACCGCGGATCAACCAGTAGCATTCTCGCGATGCCGATGCCGCGGAGCCCAACGCCGGGGTCGGCGGCTACAACGCACGGCAATCGTGCAAAACTAGCGATAAAGCTATGCCGGACGTTCGAAAGGCCATGAAAGCCCACGCCCACGTGTTCCGCATCCGGGGGACGAGTAGGCACACGAGGACCGTGGCGCTACAAAATAATTTTCAATGGCCGCCGGGACGCTGCGGTGCCATTGACGTCCTCCCCGCCCTTGCAAGCAGAGCAGAGGAATGGGACACCGCTGGCAACCAATTCCATCACATTAGGTATGCAGCACAAGAACCCAAGACGCCGAGACACAAGGTCCCCGTAGCAAAGCGCTGAGAGGGAGCGAGCGCAAGCAGTTCGATGCCCAAGCACGGAGCCTGCAAACACACACAACCATACCACAACTCATACACCATCGCAGCAGCCAAACCCAACGCCAACCAACAGCCCACAACCCAATCGACAACGAGGCCGACCAAGCATGCGAACGAATCAATTGGAGCCAAGCCGGCACCGCTAGGCATGACGCACGCAACGACCGCGGCCAACGATACCCCCACAACCCAAGGGCCAAAGATTGAAGACGATCCCCGCCAAAGGCAACCACCGGTTTTGCGTGTCAGGCAACAAAAAACATGCCGCAAGGCATTGGCAACGGACTCTAGATTACCCCGAAAGTGGTGTGCGGAAACTAAACACACCCGGCGCAGATGCTAACGGGTGTCTTCGCTCTCCCAAGAGCTCTCACGCTCACTATCACCAATGCCAACCAAGCGGACCCGCCTCTAATACAAGCAAAACCTAGCAGCCAACCGACGCCTCCATTCAATCGAGAGGCCGCGATCACGGGCATTGCCGAGCATTAGAACAGGACATTAAATCGAGGCCACCAGAGATGCCACAACACGCAATTCCTAGGTTGCCCAAGAGAGCGGACGAGCTTCAAAGCAAAGCCCCGAAGTTCACCCCGGCCACCGATAGCCTACGGGCTTAAAATTGAACGCAAATCCCAACCCAAAGGCAACCACCGCTTATGTCTAGGCAACAAAATCGCACCAGCTAATACGGCAACACCTAGCAGCCAACCGACGATCCATTCAATCGAGCGCCGCATCACGGGCATTGCCGAGCATTAGAACGGGACTTTAAACCGAGGCCACCATTGATGCCACAACACGCAATGCTTAGGTTGCCCAAGAGCACAGATGAGTTTTCAAAGCCAAGCCCGCAAGCACCCCATGTCCCAAGACCCATCGCTAGCTAGGATGCAAATTCATTGCCGTGTCACGTCCGCATTCGAGGATTTGATTGGGAAGCACGCCTTGAAAGCAATGCATGTCGCAGGCCCAGCACCAAAGACCAACCATAGGGTGCCTCCCGGCGGCTCCCGAGGATAATCCCCAACACCGAACAAGCAACGTAGCACCACCGCCAGCAACTAGCATCCCTCGCTACCCCAAGCACATTCGAGACCCCAGACCAACCCACACCCTATATCGCTGTCGCTTCCCCGCGCTATGCTCCGCCTAACATTGCCAACCATCATCGCATGAGGATCCCAAAACCGCGCGACTTTGGGAAAATTCCACCGCCGCCGGAATTTTTGAATTCGACGGCGCGGCCACCATTGATGCGGCCGACGCGGCAGGGCGGCCGACCGACCGTTGTCGCATGGATGCTCACACACCCCCAATTCCCATGCCATGGCACGGGCGGGGGGGGGGGTGTGTGGGCAGCCATGGGGCCAAGGGGTGGGGTGCCTAGGCAGCAACTCACCCCCTTAAAGAGCTTAATTAACCGCTGGCCTTGTGACACAGAAAAACATCACATTGCGAGGAGACATAAGGGCCTTTTGAAGAAATACATGGAATTTTGATGAAATTTTTGCATGCATGCTTAGAATAATGTATTCTAGGTTGTGTAAAAATTTCATAATTTTGAGATGTGAAAATATTTTTTTATTTTTTATTTGCAAAATGTATAAAAATTTAAAAAATTAAAAATGCATGGAAGTTGGTTTTTCTTGTTGGGAATGCTCTTACATGTGTAACATGATTTTTAGAAAGCTTATTGTGCGGGTAAAATGTGTTTGCTCGGTCAAGTTGATACATGTGTGCCATGTGGCACACGGTGGCATCGTGGGGTGCCAAGGCACATGTGCAACCATGTGCATGGGAAGTTGGTTTTGATTGTTGGGAATGCTCTTATATGCCAAAAGTGGTATTTGGGAGCCTTATTGTGGGGCAAAATGTGTTTGGCACGGACAGTTGGAACGCATGGGCACGCGGTTGCACTCGCGGGCACCGTGGGGCCGTGGCACATGTTCAACCAAGTGCATGGGAAGTTGATTTTGATTGTTGGGAATGCTCTCATATGCCAAAATTGATTTTGGGAGCCTTATTGTGCGGCAAAATGTGTTTGCACGGACAAGTTGGAACGCATGTGCATGTGGCACCTCGTGGGCACCGTGGGGGCCGTGGCACATGTTCAACCAAGTGCATGGGAGTTGGTTTTGATTGTTGGGAATGCTCTCATATGCCAAAAGTGATATTTGGGAGCCTTATTGTGGGTAAAATGTGTTTGGCACGGACAAGTTGGAACGCATGGGCATGTGGTGGCACTCGTGGCACCGTGGGCACATGTTCAACCAAGTGCATGGGAAGTTAATTTGATTGTCGGGAATGCTCTCATATGCCAAAAGTGATAGTTGGGAGCCTTATTGCAGCGGGCAAAATGTGTTTGGCACTCGACAAGTTTGAACGACAGC
>CM017585.2:6668661-6699943 GCA_007844105.2 Rhamnella rubrinervis
AAACACATTTTGCCCGCACAATAAGGCTCCCAAAATCAATTTTGGCATATGAGAGCATTCCCGACAATCAAAATCAACTTCCCATGCACTTGGTTGAACATGTGCCTGCTACGGTGCCACGAGGTGCAACGCATGCCCATGCGTTCCAACTTGTCCGTGCCAAACACATTTTGCCCGCACAATAAGGCTCCCAAATACCACTTTTGGCATATAAGAGCATTCCCAACAATCAAAACCAACTTCCCATGCACATGGTTGCACATGTGCCTTGGCACTACGATGCCACGTGTGCCACACACACATGTATCAACTTGACCAGAGCAAACACATTTTACCCTATAAGCTTTCTAAAAATCATGTTACACATGTAAGAGCATTCCCAACAAGAAAAACCAACTTCCCATGCATTTTTAATTTTTTAAATTTTTATACATTTTGCAAATAAAAAATAAAAAATATTTTCACATCTCAAAAATTATGAAATTTTTACACAACCTAGAATACATTATTCTAAGCATGCATGCAAAAATTTCATCAAAATTCCATGTATTTCTTCAAAAAGGGATGTTGCTCCTAGGCACCCCACCCCCCTTGGCCTTTGGCTGCCCACACACCCCCCTGCGCCCGTGCCATGGCATGGGGTGGGGGTGTGTGAGCATCCATGTCGCGACAACGGCGGGCCTGCGCGTCGGCGCCGTCAATGGTGGCCGCCCGTGAATTCAAAAATTCCGGCGGCGGTGGAATTTCCCAAAGGGAGTGGCGGTTTTGGGATCCTCATGCGATGATGGTTGGCAATGTTAGGCGGAGCATAGCGCGGGAAGCGACAGCGATATAGGGTGTGGGTTGGTCTTTGGGGTCTCGAATGTGCTTGGGGTAGCGAGGGGATGCTAGTTCGGCGGTGGTGCTACGTTGCTTGTTGGTGTTGGGGATTATCCTCGGGAGGCACCACATGGTTGGTCTTTGGTGCTTTGGGCTGCGACATGCATTGCTTTCAAGGCGTGCTTCCCGATCAAATCCTCGAATGCGGACGTGACGCAATGAATTTGCATCCTAGCTAGCGATGGGTCTTGGGACATGGGGTGCTTGCGGGCTTGGCTTTGAAAACTCATCGTGCTCTTGGGCAACCTAAGCATTGCGTGTTGTGGCATCAATGGTGGCCTCGGTTTAAAGTCCGTTCTAATGCTCGGCAATGCCGTGATCGCGGCGCTCGATTGAATGGATCGTCGGTTGGCTGCTAGGTGTTGCCGTATTAGCGCGATGCGATTTTGTTGCCTAGACATAGCGGTGGTTGCCTTTGGGTTGGGATTTGCGTTCAATTTTAAGCCGTAGGCTATCGGTGGCGGGGTGAACTTCGGGGCTTTGCTTTGAAGCTTCGTCCGCTCTCTTGGGCAACCTAGGAATTGCGTGTTGTGGCATCTCTGGTGGCCTCGATTTAATGTCTGTTCTAATGCTCGGCAATGCCGTGATCGACCTCTCGATTGAATGGGCGTCGGTTGGCTGCTAGGTTTTGCCGTATTAGAGGCGGGTCAGCGGTTGGCATTGGTGATAGTGAGCGTGAGAGCTCTTGGGAGGAGCGAAGACACCCGTTAGCAATCGCGCGATTGTGTTTAGTTTCCGCACACCACTTTCGGGGTAATCTAGAGTCCGTTGCCAATGCCTTGCGCGGCATGTTTTGTTGCCTGAACCATAAAACCGGTGGTTGCCTTTGGCGGGGATCGTCTTCAATCTTTGGCCCTTGGGTTGTGGGGGTATCGTTGGCCGTGTTGCGTGCGTCATGCCTAGCGGTGCGGCTTGGCTCCAATTGATTGTTCGCATGCTTGAGTGCGGCCTCGTTGTCGATTGGGTTGTGGGCTGTTGGTTGGCGTTGGGTTTGGCATGCTGCGATGGTGTATGAGTTGTGGTATGGTTGTGTGTGTTTTGCGGGCTCCGTGCTTGGGCATGAGCGCGCTTCGCTCCTCGGCGCTTTGCTCACGGGGACCTTGTGTCTCTCGGCGTCTTGGGTTCTTGTCTTTGCATACCTAATGTGATGGAATTGGTTGCCAGCGGTGTCCCATTCCTCTACATGCTCTGCAAGACGCGGGGAGGGCGTCAAAATGGCACCGTCCCGGCGGCCATTGAAAATTATTTTGTAGCGCCCGCGGTCCTCCCCTGGGATCGCGGAACCGTGGGCGTGGGCTTTCATGGCCTTTGAGCGTCGGCATAGCTTTATCGCTAGTTTTGCGATTGCGTGCGTTGTAGCCCCCGGTGGCGTTGGGCTCCGCGGCATCGGCATCATGAAGAATGCTACGGTTGATCACGCGGTAGTCATATGCTTGTCTCAAAGATTAAGCCATGCATGTGTAAGTATGAACTAATTGATTTGTGAAGCTGCGAATGGCTCATTAAATCGATTATAGTTTGTTTGATGGTACCTTACTTTCGGATAGCGTAGTAATTCTAGAGCTATCGTGCAACAAACCCGACCCTGGAAGGGGCGCATTTATTAGATAAAAGGTCGGCGGGCTCGCCCGTTGCTCTGATGATTCATGATAACTTCGGCGGATCGCCGCGGCCTTAGTGCGGCGGCGCATCATTCAAATTTACGCCTATCAACTTTCGATGGTAGGATAGTGGCCTACTATGGTGGTGGCGGGTGGCGGAGGTTAGGGTTGATTAGGAGAGGGCAGCGGCTACCACATCCAAGGAAGGCGGCGGTAGCGCAAATTACCCAATCGACGCGGGGAGGTAGTGACAATAAATAACAATCACAGGGCTCATATGAGTGCAGTAATGGAATAAGTACAATCTAAATCCCTTACGAGGATCCATTGGAGGCAAGTCAGTGCCGGCGGCGGTAATTCCGCTCAATAGCGTATATTTAAGTTGTTGCGGTTAAAAGCTGCGTAGTTGGACCTTGGGATGGGGCAAGCTGGTCGCGGGGTGTGCACTGTTGTCCGTCCCCTACCGGCGATCGCTCACGGCCTTAATTGGCCAGGCGTGCCTCGGTCTTTGTTACTTTGAAGAAATTAGAGTGCTCAAAGCAAGCCTACGCTCTGGATACATTAGCATGGGATAACATCATAGGATTTGGTCCTATTACATTTGGCCGGGATCGGAGTAATGATTACGAGGGCGGTCGGGGGCATTAGGTATTTCATAGTCGAGAGGTGAAATTCTTGGATTTATGAAAGGCGAACAAGCTGAAAGCATTTGCCAAGGATGTTTTCATTAATCAAAGCGAAAGTTGGGGGCTCGAAGGCGATCGGATACCGTCTAGTCTCGACCATAAGCGATCGAGCCGAGGATGGCGGATGTGCTTATAGGACTCAGGCACCTTATGAAATCAAAGTCTTTGGGTTAGGGGAGTATGGTGCAAGGCTGAAACTTAAAGGAATTGTGGAAGGGCACCACCGGGGTGGAGCTGCGGCTTAATTTGACTTCAACGGGGAAACTTACGAGGTCAGGACATAGTAAGGATTGTGGTGAGAGCTCTTTCTTGATTCTATGGGTGGTGGTGCATGGCGTTCTTAGTTGGTGGAGGCGATTTATGCAGTTAATTCCGTTAGCGAGCGAGACCTCGACTGCTAACTAGCTATGCGGAGGTGACCCTCAGCGGCCAGCTTCTTAGAGGGACTATGGCGGCAGGCCAGGAAGTTTGAGGCAATAGCAGTGCGTGATGCCGCTTAGATGTTACGGGCGCCGCAGCGCTACTGCGATGTATTCAGCGAGTCTATAGCCTTGGCGGCGGGCGGGTAATCTTTGAAATTTCATGCGTGATGGGGATAGATCATTGCAATTGTTGGTCTTCAGCGAGGAATTCCTAGTAGCGCGAGTCATCATTTCGCGTTGACTACGTCCACGCCCTTTGTACACACGCCCGCTCCTACCGATTGAATGGTCGGTGAAGTGTTGGATTAGCGTCGGCGTGGGCGGTTATTTGCCTGCGGCGTCACAAAAGTGAAACCTTATCATTTAGAGGAAGGAGAATCGTAACAAGGTTTCCGTAGGTGAACTGCGGAAGGATCATTGTTGAAACCACGCGTGAGCGACCCGTGAACGTAAAATACAGCGGCGAGGGCCAAAACCCGGCGGGGCATGCGACTTCGGGCCGGCTGGCGATGCCGCTGCCGCCGCCTTCCCGCGCGCAAAGCGAAACCGGCGCAAACGGCCAAGGAACTCGAGCGAATCAAGCATTGCCGGCCCGGAGATGAGTGCGGCGTCGCGTCGTATTACGTATGTCAAAGCGACTCGGCAGCGGATATCACGGCTCGCGCCGATGAAGAGCGTGGCGAAATCACGATACTTGGTGTGAATGCGAGAATCCGTGAACCATGAGTCTTTGAGCGCAAGTTGCGCGAAGCCACTAGGGCGAGAACGCGTCTACAGGCGTCACACAGCGTTGCCCCGCTCCAAACCTGCGTCCTCGAGGGCTGGTGAGGCGGATGCTGGCCTCCCGTGCGCCCGGCTGCGGTTGGCCCAAATCACGAGCACTTCGGAGGCGGCGCGCGGCAATCGGTGGTTGTCGAACCACCGGTGCCATGCA
Source organism: Rhamnella rubrinervis (assembly GCA_007844105.2). NCBI lineage: Eukaryota > Viridiplantae > Streptophyta > Magnoliopsida > Rosales > Rhamnaceae > Rhamnella > Rhamnella rubrinervis. Next base: position 6,673,184 of record CM017585.2, read on the forward strand.
GCGCGAGCGCCAATGCGTGCCGTAGACCCCGTCGCGCCGCGGCGTCCAGCAGCGACGGGTCGGCGGGGTTACCGTGAGTTTAAGCATATCAATAAGCGGAGGAAAAAAACTTACAAGGATTCCCTAGTAGCTTGGCGAGCAGGGAGCGGCCAGGTTGAGAATCGGCGCCTCCGGCGTTAATTGTAGTCTGAAGAAGCGTCCTGTGGGACGGGCCCAAGTCCACGGAAAGGAAGGTGAAACCCGTCGTGCGGACCACTGTCGCCCCAGGTCTGCGAGTCGGGTTGTTTGGGAATGCAGCCCGTCGAGCGGTAAATTCCGTCAAGGCTAAATCTGGCGAGAGGCGATAGCAAACAAGTACGCGAGGAAAGATGAAAAGGACTTTGAAAAGAGAGTCAAAGAGTGCTTGAAATTGTGGGAGGAAGCGAATGGGGGCGGCGATGCGCCTCGGTCGGATGTGGAGCGGTGAGAGCGGTCCGCCCGTCGACTTCGAGCGTGGACCGATCGCGGATGCGGTGGCGGCCCAAGCGGGCTGTAGTCATGCCGTGGAGGCGTCGTCGCCGCGATCGTGGTTAGCGGCCTAGCGCGTCATGGCGTGCCTCGTGCACTGGCGCTCCGGCGTCGGCCGTGGGCTCCCATTCGGCCGTCTTGAAACCGGACCAAAGTCGACATGTGTGCGAGTCAGCGGGCTAGTAAACCCGTAAAGCAAAGGAAGGCGGCTGGCGGGATCCCTCGCGGGTTGCACGCCGGCCGACCTTGATCTTAGAAGGGTTGGTGAGAGCATGCACAGCCGGGACGAAGATGGTGAACTATGCGGCGAAGCGGAGGAAACTGGTGGAGGCCAGGCGATCTTGGCGATGCAAATCGTTAAATGCGACTTGGGTATAGAGGCGAAAGACTAATCGAACCGTCTAGTAGCTGGTTCCCTCGAAGTTTCCCTCGGGATAGGCTGGAGCCCTGAGGCGAGTTCTATCGGGTAAAACCAATGATTAGAGGCATGAATGCCCCGACCTATTCTCAAACTTTAAATAGGTAGGGCGGCCGTTGAGCCGTGCCGCGGAATCGAGAGCTCAAGTGGGCCATTTTGGTAGCGAGGCTGGCGCGGGATGAGCAGGAAGCGGGTTCGGTGCTGACTTCTGGCGCTAACCTAGAACCCACAAGGGTGTTGGTGGATTAAGGCAGCGGGGCGGTGGTCATGGAAGTGAAATCCGCTAAGGAGTGTGTAACAACTCACTGCCGAATCAACTAGCCGAAAATGGATGGCGCTGGCGTGACCTATACCGGCCGTCGGGCAAGAGCGAACCACGATGAGTAGGAGAGGCGGTCATTTGCAAAACACAGAGGCCTTGAGCGGCGGGCGGCCGTCGGTCTGAATCTTGGTGGTAGTAGCAAATATTCAAATGAGAACTTTGAAGGCGAAGGGGAAAGGTTCCATGTGAGCGGCACTTGCACATGGGTTGAGTCGATCCTAAGAGCGGGGAAACCCGTCGGCAGTAGCGATCATGCGAGCCGAGGAATCGGGTTAAAATTCACGAGCGGGGCGTGAAGGTGGCGGCAGCGTTAGGGAGTCAGGAGGCGTCGGCGGGGGCCTCGGGAAGAGTTATCTTTTACGTTTAACGGCCCACCACAGAAGCGGCTCGGTAGGAGGTAGGTCAGTGGCTGGAAGAGCCCGCGCGTCGCGTGGTGTCGGTCGCCCGGCGACCGCGAAAATCAGGAGGGCCAGAGTGCACCGCCCGCGTGCGTACTCAACGCATCAGTCTCCAAGGTGAGCGACCTGCAGTGATGGAACAATGTAGGCAAGGGAAGTCGGCAAAATGGATCCGTAACCTCGGGAAAAGGATTGGCTCGAGGGCACGCGGGGTCCCGATCCGAACCGTCGGTGTCGGTGGGCTGCTCGAGCTGCTCCATGGCGAGGCGGAGTCGCCAGCGTCTTGCCGAGGAGCGGGCGGAGCGGCCCCTCAGGGGGCCTTCCGGCGTCGAGCGATCGACTTCGAGGCTGAGTGCGGACAAGGGAATCCGTTTAATTAAAACAAAGCATTGCGATGGTCCTGCGGATGCTCCGCAATGTGATTTACGCGATGCTCGAATGTCAAAGTGAAGAAATTCAACCAGCGGGTAAGCGGCGGGAGTAACTATGACTCTCTTAAGGTAGCCAAATGCCTGCGTCATCTAATTAGTGGCAGCGCATGAATGGATTAACGAGATTCCCACTTCCACATCTACTATCAGTGAAACCACGGAGCGGGCTTGGCGAGAATCGTGAGGAAAGAAGACCTGTTGAGCTTGACTCTAGTCGACTTTGTGAAATGACTTGAGAGGTGTAGTATAAGTGGGGCGGAAGCGGCGAAAGTGAAATACCACTACTTTTAGCGTTATTTTACTTATTAGTGAATCGGGCGAGCCTTGCCCTCTTTTTGGAACAAAGGCAGCTTGGCCGATCCGAGGAGACATTGTCGGTGGGGAGTTTGGGGCGGCACATCATTAAAGATAGCTTGGGTGTCCTAAGATGAGCTCAGCGAGCAAATCTCGTGTGGAACAAAGGGTAAAAGCTTCGTTTGATTGATTTCCGGTCAAATCTGAACAGTGAAAGCGTGGCCTATCGATCCTTTAGACCTTGAATTTGAAGCTAGAGGTGTCGAGAAAAGTTACCACGAGGGGATAAGCGGCTTGTGGCGTAGCGTTCATAGCGGCGTTGCTTTTGATCCTTGATGTGGCTCTTCCTATCATTGTGAAGCGAGAATTCACCAAGTGTTGGATTGTTCACCCACCAATAGGGAGCGTGGTGGGTTTAGGCGTCGTGAGGCGAGGTTAGTTTACCCTACTGATGGCGATGTCAATAGTAATTCAACCTGATGCGAGAGGAACCGTTGATTCGCACAATTGGTCATGGCTTGGTTGAAAAGCGATGTATGAAGCTACCGTCTTATTTGGATTATGGTGAGCGCCTCTAAGTCGGAATCCGGGCTAGAAGCGGCATAGCGCCCGCCGCCCGTTTGCCGACCTGCGGTGGGGTCCTCGACCCCGAGCGCGTGTCGTTGGTCAAGTCCGGAGATGCGCGACGCCTTGAAGTACAATTCCTACCGGCGGCGGGTAGAATCGCTGCGAGCGACTTAAATGCAGCGGGGTATTGTAAGTGGCGAGTGGCCTTGCTGCCACGATCCGCGAGATTCAGCCTGCGTTAAGCGATTCGTCCCTCCTCCCCCCGTTTAATTTCGAAGGCCCCGGTCCGCGAGGTCCGCGGGCAGGGCGGGGAGGGCTACAGCCAATTTTACCCGCGTCCCTCGGTTTTCATGCAAGCCGGGCATGACTCGGGGCCCGTGCCTATGTGCCTATGTGTGCAAACTCCGCCCGTGGTAACAAAGTCACCGCGCGCGCGTGCCTTCATTGGCAGCGTATGGGCATGGGGTGGCCAAGGAATGCAAGGGACAAGCCCGCTGCCACATATTAGCATCACGGCCCCCAAGTGCACACGAGGCGAGCAAGCGGCCAGGCCATGCAAGCCATGGCGGCTGGCGCGAGGGCATCAGCGGGCAGCAGCGCCGGGGCATGCAGAGCCTTGGCTGGCGCCATTGCATCTGCGGACAAGCGCTTTGGCGCCCATGGCGAGCATGGCGCGCAGGCATGTGGCCTTGCAGCAGCCCACGCCACTGCTGGTGGTGGGTGGGCATGCACCCGATGGCGCCCGGTGGCTGTGGCTGCCACCGCCGCATACGGCGTGGGCGCCGTGGCTTGCTAGTTGGCTGTCATGGCATTCCTCTGAAACACCAAATTTGCTAATGTGAGGTTCACGGATGCACGTGCCACACTCATGCCCATGCACCACGGTGCCCATGCATGCCCCATGCCAGCGTTCAAACTTGTCCGTGCCAAACACATTTTGCCCGCACAATAAGGCTCCCAACTATCACTTTTGGCATATGAGAGCATTCCCGACAATCAAAATTAACTTCCCATGCACTTGGTTGAACATGTGCCACGGTGCCCACGAGGTGCCACCACCCATGCGTTCCAACTTGTCCGTGCCAAACACATTTTACCCGCACAATAAGGCTCCCAAATATCACTTTTGGCATATGAGAGCATTCCCAACAATCAAAACCAACTCCCATGCACTTGGTTGAACATGTGCCACGGCCCCACGGTGCCCACGAGTGCCACATGCACATGCGTTCCAACTTGTCCGTGCCAAACACATTTTGCCCGCACAATAAGGCTCCCAAAATCAATTTTGGCATATGAGAGCATTCCCACAATCAAAATCAACTTCCCATGCACTTGGTTGAACATGTGCCACGGCCCCACGGTGCCGAGTGCAACCGCGTGCCCATCGCGTTCCAACTTGTCCGTGCCAAACACATTTTGCCCGCACAATAAGGCTCCCAAATACCACTTTTGGCATATAAGAGCATTCCCAACAATCAAAACCAACTTCCCATGCACATGGTTGCACATGTGCCTTAGATGCCACGTGTGCCACATGCACACATGTATCAACTTGACCGAGCCAAACACATTTTACCCACAATAAGCTTTCTAAAAATCATGTTACACATGTAAGAGCATTCCCAACAAGAAAAACCAACTTCCCATGCATTTTTAATTTTTTAAATTTTTATACATTTTGCAAATAAAAAATAAAAAATATTTTCACATCTCAAAAATTATGAAATTTTTACACAACCTAGAATACATTATTCTAAGCATGCATGCAAAAATTTCATCAAAATTCCATGTATTTCTTCAAAAAGGCCCTTATGTCTCCTCGCAATGTGATGTTTTCTGTCACAAGGCCAGCGGTTAATTAAGCTCTTTAAGGGGGTGAGTTGCACCTAGGCACCCCCCCTTGGCCCCATGGCTGCCCACACACCCCCCCACGCCCGTGCCATGGCATGGGGTGGGGAGGTGTGTGGCATCCATACAACGATCGGCGCCAGCCCGATCGGCCGCCGTCAATGGTGGCCGCCGCCGTGGAATTCAAAAATTCCGGCGGCGGTGGAATCCCAAAGGGAGTGGCGGTTTTGGGATCCTCATGCGATGATGGTTGGCAATGTTGGCGGAGCATAGCGCGGGAAGCGACAGCGATATAGGGTGTGGGTTGGTCTTTGGGGTCTCGAATGTGCTTGGGGTAGCGAGGGGATGCTAGTTGCGGCGGTGGTGCTACGTTGCTTGTTGGTGTTGGGGATTATCCTCGGGAGCCGCCGGGAGGCACCATGGTTGGTCTTTGGTGCTGGGCTGCGACATGCATTGCTTTCAAGGCGTGCTTCCCGATCAAATCCTCAGTGCGGACGTGACAGGCAATGAATTTGCATCCTAGCTAGCGATGGGTCTTGGGACATGGGGTGCTTGCGGGCTTGGCTTTGAAAACTCATCTGTGCTCTTGGGCAACCTAAGCATTGCGTGTTGTGGCATCAATGGTGGCCTCGGTTTAAAGTCCGTTCTAATGCTCGGCAATGCCGTGATGCGGCGCTCGATTGAATGGATCGTCGGTTGGCTGCTAGGTGTTGCCGTTATTAGCGGTGCGATTTTGTTGCCTAGACACGCAAAGCGGTGGTTGCCTTTGGGTTGGGATTTGCGTTCAATTTTAAGCCCGTAGGCTATCGGTGGCGGGGTGAACTTCGGGGCTTTGCTTTGAAGCTTCGTCCGCTCTCTTGGGCAACCTAGGAATTGCGTGTTGTGGCATCTCTGGTGGCCTCGATTTAATGTCTGTTCTAATGCTCGGCAATGCCGTGATCGCGGCCTCTCGATTGAATGGGCGTCGGTTGGCTGCTAGGTTTTGCCGTATTAGAGGGTCAGCGGTTGGCATTGGTGATAGTGAGCGTGAGAGCTCTTGGGAGGAGCGAAGACACCCGTTAGCGAAATGCTTGGCGCGATTGTGTTTAGTTTCCGCACACCACTTTCGGGGTAATCTAGAGTCCGTTGCCAATGCCTTGCGCGCATGTTTTGTTGCCTAGAACCGCAAAACCGGTGGTTGCCTTTGGCGGGGATCGTCTTCAATCTTTGGCCCTTGGGTTGTGGGGGTATCGTTGGCCGATGCGTTGCGTGCGTCATGCCTAGCGGTGCGGCTTGGCTCCAATTGATTCGTTCGCATGCTTGAGTGCGGCCTCGTTGTCGATTGGGTTGTGGGCTGTTGGTTGGCGTTGGGTTTGGCTATGCTGCGATGGTGTATGAGTTGTGGTATGGTTGTGTGTGTTTGCGGGCTCCGTGCTTGGGCATCGAGCTGCTGCGCTCGCTCCCTCTCGGCGCTTTGCTACGGGGACCTTGTGTCTCTCGGCGTCTTGGGTTCTTGTGCTGCATACCTAATGTGATGGAATTGGTTGCCAGCGGTGTCCCATTCCTGCTCTGCAAGACGCGGGGAGGGCGTCAAAATGGCAGCGTCCCGGCGGCCATTGAAAATTATTTTGTAGCGCCCGCGGTCCTCGTGTGCCTACTCGTCCCCGGATCACGGAACCGCGTGGGCGTGGGCTTTCATGGCCTTTGAGCGTCCGGCATAGCTTTATCGCTAGTTTTGCGATTGCGTGCGTTGTAGCCGCCGACCCGGCGGGTTGGGCTCCGGCATCGGCATCATGAAGAATGCTACGGTTGATCACGCGGTAGTCATATGCTTGTCTCAAAGATTAAGCCATGCATGTGTAAGTATGAACTAATTGATTTGTGAAGCTGCGAATGGCTCATTAAATCGATTATAGTTTGTTTGATGGTACCTTACTACTCGGATAGCGTAGTAATTCTAGAGCTATCGTGCAACAAACCCGACCTCTGGAAGGGGCGCATTTATTAGATAAAAGGTCGGCGGGCTCGCCCGTTGCTCTGATGATTCATGATAACTTCGGCGGATCGCCGCGGCCTTAGTGCGGGCGCATCATTCAAATTTCGCCTATCAACTTTCGATGGTAGGATAGTGGCCTACTATGGTGGTGGCGGGTGGCGGAGAGGGTTGATTAGGAGGGCACGAGAAGCGGCTACCACATCCAAGGAAGGCGGCGGTAGCGCAAATTACCCAATCGACGCGGGGAGGTAGTGACAATAAATAACAATACAGGGCTCTATGAGTGCAGTAATTGGAATAGTACAATCTAAATCCTTGAGGATCCATTGGAGGCAAGTCAGTGCCGGCGGCGCGGTAATTCCGCTCAATAGCGTATATTTAAGTTGTTGCGGTTAAAAGCTGCGTAGTTGGACCTTGGGATGGGGCAAGCTGGTCGCCTTTGGGTGTGCACATTTGTCCGTCCGCCTACCGCGATCGCTCGGCCTTAATTGGCCAGTCGTGCCTCGGTCTTTGTTACTTTGAAGAAATTAGAGTGCTCAAAGCAAGCCTACGCTCTGGATACATTAGCATGGGATAACATCATAGGATTTGGTCCTATTACATTTGGCCGCCGGGATCGGAGTAATGATTACGAGGGGCGGTCGGGGGCATTAGTATTTCATAGTCGGAGGTGAAATTCTTGGATTTATGAAAGGCGAACAAGCTGCGAAAGCATTTGCCAAGGATGTTTTCATTAATCAAGAGCGAAAGTTGGGGGCTCGAAGGCGATCGGATACCGTCTAGTCTCGACCATAAGCGATGCCGAGCCGGGGATGGGGGATGTTACTTATAGGACTCCCCGGCACCTTATGAAATCAAAGTCTTTGGGTTAGGGGAGTATGGTGCAAGCTGAAACTTAAAGGAATTGTGGAAGGGCACCACGGGAGTGGAGCTGCGGCTTAATTTGACTCAACGGGAAACTTACGAGGTCAGGACATAGTAAGGATTGTGGTGAGAGCTCTTTCTTGATTCTATGGGTGGTGGTGCATGGCGTTCTTAGTTGGTGGAGCGATTTATGCAGTTAATTCCGTTAGCGAGCGAGACCTCGACCTGCTAACTAGCTATGCGGAGGTGACCCTCAGCGGCCAGCTTCTTAGAGGGACTATGGCGGCTTAGGCCAAGGAAGTTTGAGGCAATAGCAGTGCGTGATGCCGCTTAGATGTTACGGGCGCCGCAGCGCGATGTATTCAGCGAGTCTATAGCCTTGGCGGCGGGCGGGTAATCTTTGAAATTTCATGCGTGATGGGGATAGATCATTGCAATTGTTGGTCTTCAGCGAGGAATTCCTAGTAGCGCGAGTCATCATTCGCGTTGACTACGTCCACGCCCTTTGTACACAGCCGTCGCTCCTACCGATTGAATGGTCGGTGAAGTGTTGGATTAGCGTCGGCGTGGGGCGGTTAGCTGCTGCGGCGTCACAGAAGTCCAGAACCTTATCATTTAGAGGAAGGAGTAACAAGGTTTCCGTAGGTGAACTGCGGAAGGATCATTGTTGAAACCACGTGAGAGCGACCCGTGAACCGTAAAATACAGCCGGCGAGGGCCAACCCAAACCCGGGGCATGCGACTTCGGGCCGGCTGGCGATGCCGCTGCCGCCGCCTTCCCGCCCGCGCGAAACCCGCGCAAACCGCGCCAAGGAACTCGAGCGAATCAAGCATTGCCCGGCCGGAGATGGTGCGGCGTCGGGCTGCGTCGTATTACGTATGTCAAAGCGACTCGGCAGCGGATATCTCGGCTCGCGCCGATGAAGAGCGTGGCGAAATCACGATACTTGGTGTGAATTGCGGAATCCGTGAACCATGAGTCTTTGAGCGCAAGTTGCGCGAAGCCACTAGGTGAGAACGCGTCTACAGGCGTCACACAGCGTTGCCCCCTCCAAACCTGCGTCCTCGAGGGCTGGTGAGGCGGATGCTGGCCTCCCGTGCGCCCGGCTCGCGGTTGGCCCAAATCACGAGCACTTCGGAGGCGGCGCGCGGCAATCGGTGGTTGTCGAACCCACCGGTGCCATGCAGCGGCGCCAATGCGTGCCGTAGACCCCGATGCGCCGCGCGGCGTCCACAGCGCGACAGGTCGGCGGGGTTACCGTGAGTTTAAGCATATCAATAAGCGGAGGAAAAACTTACAAGGATTCCCTAGTAGCGGCGAAGGGAGCGGCCAGGTTGAGAATCGGCGCCTCCGGCGTTAATTGTAGTCTGAAGAAGCGTCCTCGGCGGACGGGCCCAAGTCCCACGGAAAGGAAGAAGTGAGCCCGTCGTGCGGACCTGTCGCCGCGGCTGTCTGCGAGTCGGGTTGTTTGGGAATGCAGCCCCGTCGGCGGTAAATTCCGTCAAGGCTAAATCTGAGGCGAGGCCGATAGCAAACAAGTACGAGGAAAGATGAAAAGGACTTTGAAAAGAGAGTCAAAGAGTGCTTGAAATTGTCGGGAGGAAGCGAATGGGGGCGGCGATGCGCCTCGGTCGGATGTGGAGCGGTGAGAGCGGTCCGCCCGTCGACTTCGAGCGGACCGATCGCGGATGCGGTGGCGGCCCAAGCGGGCTGTAGTCATGCGTGGAGGCGTCGTCGCCCGCGATCGTGGTTAGCGGCCCGTCGCTGGCGTGCCTGCGTGCACCTGGCGCTCCGGCGTCGGCCGTGGGCTCCCCATTCGGCCCGTCTTGAAACGGACCAAGAGTCGACATGTGTGCGAGTCAGCGGGCTGAAACCGTAAAGCGCAAGGAAGCGGCTGGCGGGATCCCTCGGGTTGCACCGCCGGCCGACCTTGATCTTACGAGAAGGGTTGGTGAGAGCATGCACAGCCGGGACGAAGATGGTGAACTATGCACGGCGAAGCGGAGGAAACTACGGTGGAGGCCGCGGCGATCTTGGCGATGCAAATCGTTAAATGCGACTTGGGTATAGAGGCGAAAGACTAATCGAACCGTCTAGTAGCTGGTTCCCTCGAAGTTTCCCTCGGGATAGGCTGGAGCCCTGAGCGAGTTCTATCGGGTAAAACCAATGATTAGAGGCATCGAGCAATGCCCTCGACCTATTCTCAAACTTTAAATAGGTAGGGCGGCGGCTGCCGTTGAGCCGTGCCGCGGAATCGAGCTCAAGTGGGCCATTTTGGTAGCGAGCTGGCGTGGGGATGAGCCGGAGCGGGTTCGATGCCCACTTCTGGCGCTAACCTAGAACCCACAAGGGTGTTGGTGGATTAAGGCAGCGGGGCGGTGGTCATGGAAGTGAAATCCGCTAAGGAGTGTGTAACAACTCACTGCCGAATCAACTAGCCGAAAATGGATGGCTGAAGCGTGACCTATACCGGCCGTCGGGGCAAGAGCGAACCACGATGAGTAGGAGGCGCGGTCGTGCAAAACACAGGGCGAGCGGCGGGCGGCCGTCGGTCGAGATCTTGGTGGTAGTAGCAAATATTCAAATGAGAACTTTGAAGGCGAAGAGGGAAAGGTTCCATGTGAGCGGCACTTGCACATGGGTTAGTCGATCCTAAGAGGCGGGGAAACCCGTCGGCAGTAGCGATCAGCTGAGAAAGGTCGGGTTAAAATTCACGAGCGGGGCGTGAAGTGGCGGCAGCGTTAGGGAGTCAGGAGGCGTCGGCGGGGGCCTCGGGAAGAGTTATCTTTTACGTTTAACAGCCTGCCCACCACAGAAGCGGCTCGGTAGGAGGTAGGGTCAGTGGAAGAGCACCGCCGCGTCGCGTGGTGTCGGTCGCCCGGCGACCGCGAAAATCCGGAGGGCCAGAGTGCACCGCCCGGTCGTACTCATAACGCATCAGGTCTCCAAGGTGAGCGACCTGCAGTGATGGAACAATGTAGGCAAGGGAAGTCGGCAAAATGGATCCGTAACCTCGGGAAAAGGATTGGCTCGAGGGAGCACGGGGTCCCGATCCGAACCCGTCGGTTGTCGGTGGGCTGCTTTCGAGCTGCTCCGGCGAGGCGGGTCGCCAGCGTGCCGGCGAGGCGGCTGAGAGCGGCCCCTCGGGGCCTTCCGGCGTCGAGCGATCGACTTCGAGGCTGAGTGCGGACAAGGGAATCCATTTAATTAAAACAAAGCATTGCGATGGTCCTGCGGATGCTCCGCAATGTGATTTACGCGGATGCTCACGAATGTCAAAGTGAAGAAATTCAACCAGCGGGTAAGCGGCGGGAGTAACTATGACTCTCTTAAGGTAGCCAAATGCCTGCGTCATCTAATTAGTAGCGCATGAATGGATTAACGAGATTCCCACCATCTACTATCAGTGAAACCACGAAAGGAGCGGGCTTGGCGAATCGTGAGGAAAGACCACCTGTTGAGCTTGACTCTAGTCCGACTTTGTGAAATGACTTGAGAGGTGTAGTATAAGTGGGGCGGAAGCGGCGAGTGAAATACCACTACTTTTAGCGTTATTTTACTTATTAGTGAATGGGAGGCCTTGCCCTCTTTTTGGAACAAAGGCAGCTTGGCCGGGCGATCCGGAGAAGACATTGTCGGTGGGGAGTTTGGTGGGGCACATGTTAAAGATAGCTTGGTGTCCTAAGATGAGCTCAGCGAGAGCAATCTCGTGTGGAACAAAGGGTAAAAGCTTCGTTTGATTCGATTTCCGATCAGTCTGAGCCGTGAAAGCGTGGCCTATCGATCCTTTAGACCTTGAATTTGAAGCTAGAGGTGTCGGAAAAGTTACCACGGGGATAAGCGGCTTGTGGCGTAGCGTTCATAGCGGCGTTGCTTTTGATCCTTGATGTCGGCTCTTCCTATCATTGTGAAGCGAGAATTCACCAAGTGTTGGATTGTTCACCCACCAATAGGGAGCGTGGTGGGTTTAGGCGTCGTGAGGCGGTTAGTTTTACCCTACGATGGCGATGTCGCAATAGTAATTCAACCTGATGCGAGGAGGAACGTTGATTCGCACAATTGGTCATCGCTTGGTTGAAAAGCGATGTATGCGAAGCTACCGTCTTATTTGGATTATGGTGAGCGCCTCTAAGTCGAATCCGGGCTAGAAGCGGCATAGCGCCCCGCCCGTTTGACCTGCGGTGGGGTCCTCGACCCGAGCGCGCGTCGTTGGTCAAGTCCGCCGGGAGATGCAGCCGCCTTGAAGTACAATTCCTACCGGCGGGTAGAATCGCTGCGGGCGACTTAAATGCAGCGGCGGGGTATTGTAAGTGGCGAGTGGCCTTGCTGCCGCGATCCGCGAATTCAGCCTGCGTCGATTCGTCCCTCCCTCCCTCCCGTTTAATTTCCGAAGGCCCTCGGTCCGCGAGGTCCGCAGGCAGGGGCGGGGAGGGCGCTACACAGCCAATTTTACCCGTCCCTCGGTTTTCATGCAAGCCCGGGCATGACTCGGGCCCGTGCCTATGTGCCTATGTGTGCAAACTCCGCCCGTGGTAACAAAGTCACCGGCGCGATGCGCGTGCCTTCATTGGCGCGTATGGGCATGGGGTGGCCAAGGAATGCAAGGGACAAGCCCGCTGCCACATATTAGCATCACCGCGGCCCCAAGTGCACACACCGGGCGCAAGCTGGCGCGCTGGGCGCCCATGGCAAGCCGCTGTGCGCGCTGGGCGCCAGGGCATGCGCGGAGCGCGCTGGGCGCCCAGGGCATGCCGCGGAGCGCTGGGCGCCCATTGCATCTGCGGACAAACGCTGGGCGCCCATGGCGAGCAGCGCGCGCGCGCCCATGGCATGCAGCGCTTGTAGCCCAGCACGCCCACGCCCTGCTGGTGGTGGGTAGGCATGCACGCCAGTGGCGCCCACGGTGGCTGTGGCTGCCACCCATAGCCGCCGGCGTGGGCGCCGTGGCTTGCTAGTTGGCTGTCATGGCATTCCTCTGAAACACCAAATTTGCTAATGTGAGGTTCACGGATGCATGCCACACTCATGCCCATGCACCCGCGGTGCCCATGCATGCCCCACATGCCAGCGCGTTCAAACTTGTCCGTGCCAAACACATTTTGCCCGCACAATAAGGCTCCCAACTATCACTTTTGGCATATGAGAGCATTCCCAACAATCAAAATTAACTTCCCATGCACTTGGTTGAACATGTGCCACAGCCCCACGGTGCCCACGAGTGCCACCACATGCCCATGCGTTCCAACTTGTCCGTGCCAAACACATTTTACCCGCAATAAGGCTCCCAAATATCACTTTTGGCATATGAGAGCATTCCCAACAATCAAAACCAACTCCCATGCACTTGGTTGAACATGTGCCGGCCCCCCCACGGTGCCCACGTGCCACGTGTCCGGCCAAACCTTTGGCACTCGCAAGTAGGCGTCGCGGTGCTTACTAGCCCTGCGGGTAGTAAACCAAACAATGTCCTCGTAAAACAAATAACCCACGATATTAGTATTGTGCAAGCACAAAGCAAGCAACGATAATTAAAATAGGGGCCTTAGCAATTAAGCGGGACAAGCTCACAAAGGCAGCGTCGATATGAAATGCACTTTCGTTTTATTGATATCGATGGTAAGAGTACCACGGAGGCCACAAACGCGTATTAAAGCCCTTACCTATGCTAGTGAGCTAGCCCACATTTAGACTAGTACCCCTCAGTAAAGAGCTTAATTAACCGTTAGCTTTGTGTGAGGAAACATTACAATGCTTTCGAGGAGACATAAGAAGAAAATTACAAACAAAACTTAGAAACATCAAAATGTTAGAGAGACATAAGCTACCAAGTAGCGACCATGGAAGCTTGACTAATGGCCACTGGACAAGCTATACTTGGGCATTACATAGGCACACTCTCACATTCTCCCCTCAATCATGCGTCCTCGGCGACTTATTTACTCAAAATCTTCAATCATTTGCTTGAGCTGCTCCGGTCTTGACCTTCTCCCACTTCGTCTCCTCCTGCCAAGTCCCTTCCACTTGACTAGATACTCTTGTCATCGTCATTTGCACTTTGATGATCCTATCGGCAAGGATCTCTTGACTTGCTTCTCCTCTGGCTCTCGTGTCTTCAGTCGATTCTTTGCTCGGATGGCTGGTTGCGTGTTGGATCTTCTTCATCGGGTGGTATGGCTTGAGGTTCTTGGCGTGAAACAGGATGTACCTTCATCCACTTTGGGGTCTCCACTTTGTAAGATGTCTTGCCCGCCTTTGATATTCTTGGGAGAGGGCCTTACGTAGCGTCTTACAAGTCTCCCATCCACTGAGCCTTGCGATCGAGCGCTCTGCCGTTATTTTGACCATCACCATATCTCACCTTTAAATTCGAGGGTCTTAGTCCTTGGTCAGCCCATTTCTTCATTAAATGGCTTTCTCTAAGTATGCAGAGCAAGCTGCTACATTGTTCCTCCAATCTTTAGTGAAGTTGAAAGCTCTGGGATTCTTTCCACGATAACTATCCACGGTGTGAGGCAGTAAAGGATTCTGTCCATTCACTATCTCGAACGGGCTCTTGTTGGTTCTGAGCTCCTCGAGAGTGAAACAAAATTGCGGCATCAAGAGTTCGCCAGTTCTTTTGGTTGGCGCTGACAAAGTGGCGTAGGTATTCCTCCAGCAATGCATTGAATCTCTCTGTTTGTCCATCAGTTTGTGGATGATAACTTGAGGAGATATTCAGTTTTGAGCCTAGGAGGTTGAAGAGCTCCTTCCAAAAATTCCCTGTAAACCTAGGGTCTCGATCACTGACAATATGTTGCGGCACTCCCCAATACTTGACTACAAACTTGAAAAGTAAGCGGGCAGTCTCCTCTGCCGAGCAATACTTTGATGTCGGAACGAAAGTGGCATACTTCGAAAATCTATCAATAACCACTAATATGCTCGAAAAGTCCCCAGTCTTTGGCAAACCATTTATGAAATCCAATGATATACTCTCCCATGGCCGAGTTGGGGTGTGTAGTGGCTCTAGTAATCCTGCTAGCTTCTGGCGTTCCGTCTTATCCTGTTGGCATGTTAGACAGGTTCTGGTGTAGTCCATCACATCGTCCCGCAGCTGTGGCCAGTAGTACCCTTGCTTAATCAATGCATAGGTTCTCGCCAACGGGGTGTCTGCCCGTATAGTATCATGGCATTCTCTCGGTAGGCTTCTCCTTAAGTCCCCGCCCTTGGGACAAATAGCGATTCCCTTTAGTCCAAAGTAATCCATCTTCTTCCCAAAACTGGCGAGTCTTCCCTTACTGCCAGCTTCAATATGTTTTGAGCTACGGGGTCCTTCCCCGAAGTGCTCCTTTATCGCTCTGTGCGGACGTACAAATGGTACTAGCCGATAAGTTGGCTAGTGTTCTTAATCATAAGTTCCGTCTACGACTTAAAGCATCTGCTGCTTGGTTGGTGTGTCAGCTTTATGTTCAAAATGAAAATCAAACTCATGATAAATTCACGCTTGTGACTCTGTTTGGAGGTCGACTTGGTGAGTGAAGAAATGACTCCTTTGCTGAATTATCGGTCTTCACTACAAATTTGATCCGGTATGTAGTGCCTCGCGTTCTCGAACAATGGATGGCGGACATCTCTCCTTTTCTTGGGCGTATAGTTCTTTTCGACTTCGAAAGTTTCCTACTTTAAATGCGCAGTGGATAGCCTTCTTGCGGTAAGACCCTCCTAAAGCAAAGTCGAGAAGCATCCGTTTGTATCTCAAATGGCTTTGTGATGTCAGGAAGAGCTATACTTTGGATCTCTCATCATGGCGGCTTCGAGGTCCTCAAATGATGTTTGACAGGTCACTCCACTCCAGCTACCCACTTTCTTCAATAATTACATTAGGGGTGTTGCTCTCTTGAGAATCCTTGATGAAGCGTCGATAGTAATTCGCTAAGCCGAGAAATGATCTGATCTCCTTAACATTGGTAGGGGTCTTCCACTCTTGGATCGCCCTCACCTTCTCCAAATCCATCCGGATACGGCCTTGCTCAATGATATGGCCTAAGAACTTGATATGGTCTTGTGCAAATGAGCATTTCTCCTCCTTCTGAAAAGTTTATTCTCCCGAAGCCTTCGAAACACCATTTCAATGTGCCTCTTGTGCTCTTCCAGCGTGCGACTGTAGATTACGATATCATCCAAGTAGACCACGACAAACTTGTCTAAGTAGTCATGGAACACTTGGTTCATTAAAGTACAAAATATTCTTTGGCGCATTGGTCAATCAAGCGGCATCACCAAGAACTTCGTAAGCTCCATACGAGTCCGCGCCTGTCTTGGCTCATCTCCTTGGCAATCCGCGCTTGATAGTATCGATCTGGGTCTAGTTTAGTGAAATACTTGGCACCACTAAGTTGGTGAATAGGTCCGCTATCAAGGGGATAGGATATTTGTTGCCGTGACCTTATTAAGAGCTTCGATAGTCCGCGCGGCGCAAGCTCCCGTCATGCTTCTTACGGAATAACAGCTCCATAAGGGGCCTTGGATGGCCTTATGAAGCACCTTCCAAAGTTCTTCTAATTGTCTTAGTAACTCTGCCAATTCGGAGGCCATCCTATAAAGCTTTTGCTGGTGGCTTCGCCCCTGATATGAGCTCAATCTCATGGTCTATGCTTCGTCTTGGGGGTAGGCCCTTTGGGAGTTTATCTGGCATGACATCCTGAAAGGATTGTAGTACCTCTTCTATCATCGCAGGCACCTTTTCCATCTTCAAATCTTCTTTCTCCATGCAAAAACAGCGTATGTTGGTTCTGCCGCTTACCCCTTTTTAAATTGAAGAGCCGACAAAAACTTCGAATCACCCGGCTTTTTGAGCTTTGCGGGAACAACACCTGTAGACTCTCCCATCATGATCAAGCTATTTGTGGCTGGGATGGGAATTGCCTTTTGCTCTATTAGAAATTCCATGCCCAAAACCACGTCGAAGTCGTCCATGGGTACCGCGATCATGTTGGTATGCCCTTCCCAAGAGCCTAGTTTTATCGGTACTTGTTTTGCCATACCAGGTAGGCGGGGCCTTGAGTTGGCTGCTTTCATTGACACGTGTCCTTCTCCAACTTGGGCCTAATCTCCTTGCCTGCCGGAGATAAAATTGTGCGTAGCACCCGTGTCCACCATCACGCTCCTCGCGGCTTTCCCATTGATGGTGGCTTCCACAAACATTAGGCCCTTTTCAGCCACTCTCTTTGTTTCAACCATTTGTTTCTTCATGGCTCCGAGAAATCGAAGCGCTCCCATTCGAGTAGGCTCTTCCTCTTCTTCTTCGGCATTCTCATCACTTGCACATTCTGCGGCGTAAAGAAGCTTGTAAAGCATTTAAAGCAGTTCTATGAGGACATTCGGCCACTCTATGTGGTCCGTTACATAAAAAGCAAGACATGGGTCTAGGCTTTTGGCCATATGCATTTGAATTGTAATTTGAATTAGAGCTGGACGCTCTTGTTGCTGCATGGTCCCTGAAGGAGGGAGGTCTTCTATCACCTCCCCACTTTTTATGCAGTTGGCTGAAGGCTTTTATCCAGCTTGTGTTAGGAGTATTGACTTGGTTCCTCTTGCTAGCGGCGTTCTCAAATGCATAATCGGTCAAGCTCCATTGCCCTGCTTGTAGTTGATAGGTCTTGGACCCTCTGTCTATGCAATTGGTTCTGCCCGGCTGGGCCTTCTAAAAATAGAATAATTTATCTTTCTCGGACATATCGCGTATGTCTAGCATGAGTCGAGAATGCCTTCACATAGTCATTATGGAACACATGCATTTTGACTCCATAAGTTGCGGCAGCGCAATGTAATCAACATTCTCGAGGGAGAAATTGAGCTTTGAGTTCCTTCTTTAGGTCTCCCAGTATTGATAAGCATCTATTTTCTTGTATATCGACATACTTGGTCCTCCACCACAACAGCGTCACCCATTAAGGTACATACGTAGCCATTGTCAATTTTGTTTCCTCTGAGTTTGGCTTCACGCTAGAAAATATTGCTCCATGTCGAAGGAAATTTTGAGCTCCTTACATCCGTGCCCCTCCATATGCGGGGCTGGGCACTTTGATCGCCCATAGTCTATCCCGTTGAGGGTGATGGAGTTTCAATAGCAACCATGGTGACATTCACCTTGGTGCTTAGATCCATAATCTCTCTTTTGAGAGTGTCCACGGTCACATGGCGTCCTCCGACAACTTCGTTGACAACCCTTGTCAACTCAGCGACGCGCATGCATTTGCACTCGTGTGCTCCTCTCGGGGCGGTGCTTGATGTGTGTGTCGGTTCTCGGCGAGGCAGGAGGGCTCTGCCTCTCGGCGCTTACTCGGCTAGTCGGGCTCTCCAATGCCTGCGACTCGTACGCGAGCTCATCGACTCGAGGCTCAGAATGCGCCTCCAAATTTTCCAACGGCTAGGTATGCTCGCTAGCTCTCCTAGCTGTTGGTAGTAGGAATCGAATCGTTGTTGATTTGTGATCCTCGACATGCTTGCCGATAGCCACCTCGATCGCTTTGGCTCGATACCAAGCATCACGGCCTAAGCCTTTGGCACTTCGCAAGTAGGCGTCGCGGTGCTTACTAGCCCTCGCGGGTAGTAAGCCAACCGACAATGTCCCTCGTAAAACAAATAACCCGCGATATTAGTATTGTGCAAGCACAAAGCAAGCAACCGATAATTAAAATAGGGGCCTTAGCGAATTAAGCGGGACAAGCTCACAAAGGCAGCGATCGATATGAAATGCACTCGTTTTATTGATATCTCGATGGTAAGAGTACGGAGGCCACAAACGCCGTATTAAAGCCCACCTATGCTAGTGAGCTAGACATTTCGCCGACTAGTCACCTCAGTAAAGAGCTTAATTAACCGTTAGCTTTGTGGTGAGGAAACATTACAATGCTCGAGGAGACATAAGAAGAAAATTACAAACAAAACTTAGAAACATCAAAATGTTAGAGGAGACATAAGCTACCAAGTAGCGACCATGGGCTTGACTAATGGCCACTGGACAAGCTATACTTGGGCATTACATAGGCACACTCTCACACGTGCACATGCGTTCCAACTTGTCGTGCCAAACACATTTTGCCCACACAATAAGGCTCCCAAAATCAATTTTGGCATATGAGAGCATTCCCGACAATCAAAATCAACTTCCATACTTGGTTGAACATGTGCCGCGGCCCACGGTGCCAGAGTGCAACCGCGTGCCCATCGTTCCAACTTGTCCGTGCCAAACACATTTTGCCCGCACAATAAGGCTCCCAAATACCACTTTTGGCATATAAGAGCATTCCCGACAATCAAAACCAACTTCCAGCACATGGTTGCACATGTGCCTTAGCACGTGCCCAGTGTGCCACCATGAAAGCACACATGTATCAACTTGACCGAGCCAAACACATTTTACCCACAATAAGCTTTCTAAAATCATGTTACACATGTAAGAGCATTCCCAACAAGAAAAACCAACTTCCCATGCATTTTTAATTTTTTAAATTTTTATACATTTTGCAAATAAAAAATAAAAAATATTTTCACATCTCAAAAATTATGAAATTTTTACACAACCTAGAATACATTATTCTAAGCATGCATGCAAAAATTTCATCAAAATTCCATGTATTTCTTCAAAAGGCCCTTATGTCTCCTATGATGTGATGTTTTCTGCTGTCACAAGGCCAGCGGTTAATTAAGCTCTTTAAGGGGGGTGAGTTGCCCTAGGCACCCCACCTTACCATGGCTGCCCACACACCCCCCTGCGCCCGTGCCATGGCATGGGGTGGGGGTGTGTGAGCATCCATAATTTCGCGGCGGCGCCATGCGCCGATCGGCGCGTCAATGGTGGCGCCGCGTGGAATTCAAAAATTCGGCGGCGGTGGAATTTTCCCAAAGGGAGTGGCGGTTTGGGATCCTCATGCGATGATGGTTGGCAATGTTAGGCCGGGCATAGCGCGAAAGCGACAGCGATATAGGGTGTGGGTTGGTCTTTGGGGTCTCGAATGTGCTTGGGGTAGCGAGGGGATGCTAGTTGCGGCGGTGGTGCTCGTTGCTTGTTGGTGTTGGGGATTATCCTCGGGAGCCAGGCACCATGGTTGGTCTTTGGTGCTTTGGGCTGCGACATGCATTGCTTTCAAGGCGTGCTTCCCGATCAAATCCTCGAGTGCGGGCGTGACACGGCAATGAATTTGCATCCTAGCTAGCGATGGGTCTTGGGACATGGGGTGCTTGCGGGCTTGGCTTTGAAAACTCATCGTGCTCTTGGGCAACCTAAGCATTGCGTGTTGTGGCATCAATGGTGGCCTCGGTTTAAAGTCCGTTCTAATGCTGCGGCAATGCCGTGATGCGGCGCTCGATTGAATGGATCGTCGGTTGGCTGCTAGGTGTTGCCGTATTAGCTGATGCGATTTTGTTGCCTAGACGCATAAGCGGTGGTTGCCTTTGGGTTGGGATTTGCGTTCAATTTTAAGCGGTAGGCTATCGGTGGCGGGGTGAACTTCGGGGCTTTGCTTTGAAGCTTCGTCCGCTCTCTTGGGCAACCTAGGAATTGCGTGTTGTGGCATCTCTGGTGGCCTCGATTTAATGTCTGTTCTAATGCTCGGCAATGCCGTGATCACGGCCTCCGATTGAATGGGCGTCGGTTGGCTGCTAGGTTTTGCCGTATTAGGGCGGGTCAGCGGATTGGCATTGGTGATAGTGAGCGTGAGAGCTCTTGGGAGAGCGAAGACACCCGTTAGAGAGCGCTTGGCGCGATTGTGTTTAGTTTCCGCACACCACTTTCGGGGGTAATCTAGAGTCCGTTGCCAATGCCTTGCGCGGCATGTTTTGTTGCCTAGAACCGCATAAAACGGTGGTTGCCTTTGGCGGGGATCGTCTTCAATCTTTGGCCCTTGGGTTGTGGGGGTATCGTTGGCTAGTGCGTTGCGTGCGTCATGCCTAGCGGTGCGGCTTGGCTCCAATTGATTCGTTCGCATGCTTGGTGCGGCCTCGTTGTCGATTGGGTTGTGGGCTGTTGGTTGGCGTTAGGTTTTGGCTATGCGATGGTGTATGAGTTGTGGTATGGTTGTGTGTGTTTGCGGGCTCCGTGCTTGGGCATGGCTGCTTGCGCTTCGCTCCTCTCGGCGCTTTGCTACGAGGGGACCTTGTGTCTCTCGGCGTCTTGGGTTCTTGTCTTTGCATACCTAATGTGATGGAATTAGTTGCCAGCGGTGTCCCATTCCTCTCATTGCTCTGCAAGAACGCGGGGAGGAGCGTCAAAGTAGCACCGCAGCGTCCCGGCGGCCATTGAAAATTATTTTGTAGCGCCCGCGGTCCTCGATGTGCCTACTGTCCCTCGGATCGCGGAACGCGTGGGCGTGGGCTTTCATGGCCTTTGAGCGTCGGCATAGCTTTATCGCTAGTTTTGCCGATTGGTGCGTTGTAGCCACCCGACCCGGTGGGCTCCGCGGCATCGGCATCAGAAGAATGCTACGGTTGATCACGCGGTAGTCATATGCTTGTCTCGAATTAAGCCATGCATGTGTAAGTATGAACTAATTGAGGCTGTGAAGCTGCGAATGGCTCATTAAATCGATTATAGTTTGTTTGATGGTACCTTCACTTTCGGATAACGTAGTAATTCTAGAGCTATCGTGCAACAAACCCGACCTCGGAAGGGGCGCATTTATTAGATAAAAGATCGGCGGGCTCGCCGTTGCTCACGATGATTCATGATAACTTCGGCGGATCGCGCGGCCTTAGTGCGGCGGCGCATCATTCAAATTTACGCCTATCAACTTTCGATGGTAGGATAGTGGCCTACTATGGTGGTGGCGGGTGGCGGAGAATTAGGGTTGATTAGGAGGGAGCACGGCGGCTACCACATCCAAGGAAGGCGGCGGCAAATTACCCAATCGACGCGGGAGGTAGTGACAATAAATAACAATCAGGGGCTCATGAGTGCAGTAATTGGAATAAGTACAATCTAAATCCTTAGCGAGGATCCATTGGAGGGCAAGTCACGTGCCCGGCAGCCGCGGTAATTCCAGCTCAATAGCGTATATTTAAGTTGTTGCGGTTAAAAGCTCGTAGTTGGACCTTGGGATGGGGCAGAGGTCCGCCTTTGGGTGTGCACATGTTGTCACGTCCCTTACCGGCGATCGCTCGGCCTTAATTGGCGGTGCGTGCCTCGGTCTTTGTTACTTTGAAGAAATTAGAGTGCTCAAAGCAAGCCTACGCTCACGGATACATTAGCATGGGATAACATCATAGGATTTGGTCCTATTTGGCCGGGATCGAGTAATGATTACGAGGGGCGGTCGGGGCATTAGTATTTCATAGTCGGAGGTGAAATTCTTGGATTTATGAAAGGCGAACAAGCTGCGAAAGCATTTGCCAAGGATGTTTTCATTAATCAGAGCGAAAGTTGGGGGCTCGAAGGCGATCGGATACCGTCTAGTCTGACCATAAGCGATCTGAGCCGGGGATGGCGGATGTTATTATAGGACTCGCCACCTTATGAGAAATCAAAGTCTTTGGGTTAGGGGAGTATGGTGCAAGGCTGAAACTTAAAGGAATTGGAAGGGCACCACGGGGAGTGGAGCACTGCGGCTTAATTTGACTTCGAACGGAAACTTACGGTCAGGACATAGTAAGGATTGTGGTGAGAGCTCTTTCTTGATTCTATGGGTGGTGGTGCATGGCGTTCTTAGTTGGTGGAGGCGATTTATGCAGTTAATTCCGTTAGCGAGCGAGACCTCGACTGCTAACTAGCTATCGCGGAGGTGACCTGCGGCCAGCTTCTTAGAGGGACTATGGCGGCAGGCCAAGTTTGAGGCAATAGCAGTGCAGTGATGCCGCTTAGATGTTACGGCGCCGCAGCTGCGATGTATTCAGCGAGTCTATAGCCTTGGCGGCGGGCGGGTAATCTTTGAAATTTCATGCGTGATGGGGATAGATCATTGCAATTGTTGGTCTTCAGCGAGGAATTCCTAGTAAGCGAGTCATCGGCTCGCGTTGACTACGTCCGCCCTTTGTACACACCGCCCGTCGCTCCTACCGATTGAATGGTCGGTGAAGTGTTGGATGCGTCGGCGTGGGGTTATTTGCCTGACGTCACAAAGTCCAGCGAACCTTATCATTTAGAGGAAGGAGAGTAAGTAACAAGGTTTCCGTAGGTGAACTGCGGAAGGATCATTGTTGAAACCACACTTGTGAGCGACCCGTGAACCGTAAAATACAGCCGGGGCGAGGGCAACCAAACCGGGCATGCGACTTCGGGCCGCTGGCGATGCCGCTGCCGCCGCCTTCCCGCCGCACAAGCGAAACCCGGCGCCAGCGCCAAGGAACTTCGAGCGAATCAAGCATTGCCCGAGGAGATGAGTGCGGCGTCGGAAGCTGGCGTATTATGTATGTCAAAGCGACTCGGCAGCGGATATCTCCGGCTCGCGCCGATGAAGAGCGTGGCGAAATCACGATACTTGGTGTGAATGCGGAATCCGTGAACCATGAGTCTTTGAGCGCAAGTTGCGCCCGAAGCCACTAGGCGAGAACGCGTCTACTGGCGTCACACAGCGTTGCCCCACTCCAAACCTGCGTCCTCGAGGGCTGGTGAGGCGGATGCTTGGCCTCCGTGCGCCCGGCTCGCGGTTGGCCCAAATCACGAGCACTTCGGAGGCAGCCGGCAATGGTGGTTGTCGAACCACCGGTGCCATGCAGCGCGCGAGCATAATCGTGCCGTAGACCCAATCGCGCGCGCGCGGCGTCCAGCAGCGACCGAATTGGGCGGGGTTACCGTGAGTTTAAGCATATCAATAAGCGGAGGAAAAACTTACAAGGATTCCCAATGGCGGAGCGGGAACAGCCCGAGGTTGAGAATCGGCCTCCGGCGTTAATTGTAGTCAAGAAGCGTCCTCGTGGCGGGCCGGGCCCAAGTCCCACAGAAAGGCGCGAGAAAGTGAAACCCGTCGTGCGGACCACAAGCCCACGGCTGTCTGCGGTCGGGTTGTTTGGGAATGCCCCGAGGCGGTAAATTCCGTCAAAGGCTAAATCTGGGCGAGACCAGATAGCAAACAAGTACGCGAGGAAAGATGAAAAGGACTTTGAAAAGAGAGTCAAGAGTGCTTGAAATTGCCGGGAGGAAGCGAATGGGGGCGGCGCGCCTCGGTCGGATGTGGAGCGGTGAGAGCGGTCCGCCCGTCGACTTCGAGTAGCGGACCGATCTGGATGCGGTGGCGGCCCAAGCCGGGCTGTAGTCATGCCCGTGGAGGCGTCGTCGCGCGATGCGTGGTTGGCAGCAGGCGCGTCGTGGCGTGCCTGCGTGCACCTGCGGCGCTCGGCGGCAGCCGTGGGCTCCCCATTCGGCCGTCTTGAAACCGGACCAAGGAGTCGACATGTGCGCGAGTCAGCGGGCTGAAGTAAACCCGTAAAGCGCAAAGGAAGCGTGGCGGGATCCCTACGCGGGTTGCACCGAGCCGACCTTGATCTTAGAAGGGTTGGTGAGAGCATGCTGTCGGGACGAAGATGGTGAACTATGCCGGCGTAGCGAGAGAAACTACGGTGGAGGCCATGGCGATCTTGGCGATGCAAATCGTTAAATCGACTTGGGTATAGAGGCGAAAGACTAATCGAACCGTCTAGTAGCTGGTTCCTGAAGTTTCCCTCCGGGATAGGCTGGAGCCGGGCGAGTTCTATCGGGTAAAGCCAATGATTAGAGGCATCGAGTAGCAATGCCCTCGACCTATTCTCAAACTTTAAATAGGTAGGGCCGGTAGCGACGCTGCCGTTGCCCAGGTATCGAGAGCTCCAAGTGGGCCATTTTTGGTAAGCGAGGCGTCGCGGGATGAGCAGGCGGGTTCACGGTGCCCACTTCTGGGCTAACCTAGAACCCACAGGGTGTTGGTGGAATTAAGGCAATGGGGCGGTGGTCATGGAAGTGAAATCCGCTAAGTGTGTAACAACTCACTGCGAATCAACTAGCCCGAAAATGGATGGCGGTAGCGTGACCTATACGGCCGTCGGGGCAGAGCAGAACCACGATGAGTAGGAGGCGCGGTATTTTGCAAAACACAAGGAGCGGCCGGAGCGGACGTCGGTCTGGAATCTTGGTGGTAGTAGCAAATATTCAAATAGAACTTTGAAGGCGAAGGGGAAAGGTTCCATGTGAGCGGCACTTGCACATGGGTTAGTCGATCCTAAGAGGAGGAAACCCGTCGGCAGCGCGATCAGCGAGCGAGGAATCGGGTTAAAATTCACGAGCAGGGGCGTGAAGGCGGCGGCAGCGTTAGGGAGTCGGAGGCGTCGGCGGGGGCCTCGGGAAGAGTTATCTTTTACGTTTAACGCACGCCCACCACAGAAGCGGCTCGGTAGAAGTCAGCTGGAAGAGCACCGCCGTCGCGTGGTGTCGGTCGCCCGGCGTACGAAAATCAGGAGGACCGAGTGCACCGCGCCGGTGCGTACTCATAACGCATCGGGTCTCCAAGGTGAGCGACCTGCAGTGCGATGGAACAATGTAGGCAAGGGAAGTCGGCAAAATGGATCCGTAACCTCGGGAAAGGATTGGCTCGAGGCACGGGGTCAGTCGAACCGTCGGTGTGGTGGGTACTTTCGAGCTGCTCATGGCGAGGCGGGTATAGCGTGCGGCGAGCGGGCTGAAGCGGCCCCTGGGGCCTTCCGGCGTCGAGCGTCGACTTCAGGACGGACAAGGGAATCCATTTATTTATTAAAACAAAGCATTGCGATGGTCCCTGCGGATGCTCCGCAATGTGATTTACGCTTGATGCTCACGAATGTCAAAGTGAAGAAATTCAACCAAGCGTGGTAAGCGGCGGGAGTAACTATGACTCTCTTAAGGTAGCCAAATGCCTCGTCATCTAATTGGTAGCGCATGAATGGATTACGAGATTCCATCCACATCTACTATCAGTGAAACCACGCCAAAGGAGCGGGCTTGGCGAGAATCGTGAGGAAAGACCACTGTTGAGCTTGACTCTAGTCCGACTTTGTGAAATGACTTGAGAGGTGTAGTATAAGTGGGGCGGAAGCGGCGAAAGTGAAATACCCTTGCTTTTAGCGTTATTTTACTTATTCCGTGAATGGGGCCGAGGCCTTGCCCTCTTTTGGAACAAAGGCAGCTTGGCCGTCCGGCGGAAGACATTGTCGGTGGGGAGTTTGGGCACATACATTAAAGATACTTGGTGTCCTAAGATGAGCTCAGCGAGCAATCTCGTGTGGAACAAAGGGTAAAAGCTTCGTTTGATTCGATTTCGATGCAGTCTGAACCGTGAAAGCGTGGCCTATCGATCCTTTAGACCTTGAATTTGAAGCTAGAGGTGTCGGAAAAGTTACGGGGATAAGCGGCTTGTGGCGTGGCGTTCATAGCGGCGTTGCTTTTGATCCCGATGTCGGCTCTTCCTATCATTTGAGCGAGAATTCACCAAGTGTTGGATTGTTCACCCACCATAGGGAGCGTGGTTGGGTTTAGGCGATATTGAGGCAGGTTAGTTTACCCTACGATGTGATGTCGCAATATTAGTAATTCAACCTTGAATGCAGAGAGGAACCGTTGATTACTTACAATTGGTCGTGGCAGCGGTTTGAAAAAGCCGTGGCAATTCTGCGTCTTATTGGATTATGGTGAGCATACTCTAAGTCCAGGAATCAGGGCTAGAGCTGACATACGGCGCCCGCCAACCGTTTGCCGACTGCCCGGTAGGAGTCCCGACCCATGAGAGCGCGTGTCGTTGGTCAAGTCATACCTTGGTGCAGCAGCGAACGCAGCAAGTACAATTCCTCACAGAAGCGGGTAGAGATCGCTGCGAACGACTTAAATGCAGCGGCGGGAATTGTAAGTGGCGAGTGGCCTTGCTGCCACGATCCGGGATTCACCCTAGCATTAAAGCTTGGGTGTCCACTCTCCCTCCCTCCCGTTTAATTTCAGAAGGCCCTGGTCCGCATCCTGTGAGCCAGGGGCGGGGAGGGGCCTTCACAACAGCCAATTTTACCACGTCCCTCGGTTTTCATGCAAGCCCGGGCATGACTTCGGGGCCGTCCCTATGTGCCTATGTGTGCAAACTCCGCCCGTGGTAACAAAGTCTACGACGCGTCGCGTGCCTTCATGGCGATATGGGCATGGAATTGTAAGGAATGCATGAGGGGACAA
>CM017585.2:6700043-6733105 GCA_007844105.2 Rhamnella rubrinervis
GCACTTGGTGGGTGGGCATGCACGCCCAGTGAAGCCGGTGGCTGTGGCTGCCACCCATAGCACCATCCACGCGTAGGCATGCGTGGCTTGCTAGTTGGCTGTCATGGCATTCCTCTGAAACACCAAATTTGCTAATGTAGGGGTTCACGGATGCACATGCCACACTATGCCCATGCACCACGGTGCCCATGCATGCCCACATGCCAGCAGCGTTCAAACTTGTCGTGCAAACACATTTTGCCCGCACAATAAGGCTCCCAACTATCACTTTTGGCATATGAGAGCATTCCCAAATCAAAATTAACTTCCATACACTTGGTTGAACATGTGCCACCACGGTGCCCAGAGTGCCACCACATGCCCATGCGTTCCAACTTGTCCGTGCCAAACACATTTTACCCGCACAATAAGGCTCCCAAATATCACTTTTGGCATATGAGAGCATTCCCAACAATCAAAACCAACTCCCATGCACTTGGTTGAACATGTGCCAGGCCCCCACGGTGCCCACGAGTGCCACGCGTGCACATGCGTTCCAACTTGTCCGTGCCAAACACATTTTGCCCGCACAATAAGGCTCCCAAAATCAATTTTGGCATATGAGAGCATTCCCGACAATCAAAATCAACTTCCCATGCACTTGGTTGAACATGTGCCACGGCCCCACGGTGCCGCGAGTGCAACGCGTGCCCATCGTTCCAACTTGTCCGTGCCAAACACATTTTGCCCGCACAATAAGGCTCCCAAATACCACTTTTGGCATATAAGAGCATTCCCAACAATCAAAACCAACTTCCCATGCACATGGTTGCACATGTGCCTTGGCACCCACGATGCCACGTGTGCCACATAAGCACACATGTATCAACTTGACCGAGCCAAACACATTTTACCCACAATAAAGCTTTCTAAAATCATGTTACACATGTAAGAGCATTCCCAACAAGAAAAACCAACTTCCCATGCATTTTTAATTTTTTAAATTTTTATACATTTTGCAAATAAAAAATAAAAAATATTTTCACATCTCAAAAATTATGAAATTTTTACACAACCTAGAATACATTATTCTAAGCATGCATGCAAAAATTTCATCAAAATTCCATGTATTTCTTCAAAAGGCCCTTATGTCTCCTGCGCAATGTGATGTTTTCTGCTGTCCAAGGCCAGTTAATTAAGCTCTTTAAGGGGGTGAGTTGCTGCCTAGGCACCCCGCTACCCCATGGCTGCCCACCCACCACCCGCGCTTGTGCCATGGCATGGGGGGGGTGTGTGGCATCCATCTTGACAACGTCGGCGCGCCGCCCGATGCGGCCGCCCAATCAATGGTGGCGCCGCCGTGGAATTCAAAAATTCCGGCGGCGGTGGAAGCCTCCCAAAGGAGTCGCGGTTTGGGATCCTCATGCGATGATGGTTGGCAATGTTCGGCGAGCATAGCGCGGGGAAGCGGCATATAGGGTGTGGGTTGGTCTTTGGGGTCTCGAATGTGCTTGGGGTAGCGAGGGGATGCTAGTTCGGCGGTGGTGCTACGTTGCTTGTTGGTGTTGGGGATTATCCTCGGGAGCCGCCGGGAGGCACCATGGTTGGTCTTTGGTCTTTGGGCTGCGACATGCATTGCTTTCAAGGCGTGCTTCCCGATCAAATCCTCGAATGCGGACGTGACACGGCAATGAATTTGCATCCTAGCTAGCGATGGGTCTTGGGACATGGGGTGCTTGCGGGCTTGGCTTTGAAAACTCATCTTGCTCTTGGGCAACCTAAGCATTGCGTGTTGTGGCATCAATGGTGGCCTCGGTTTAAAGTCCGTTCTAATGCTCGGCAATGCCGTGATGCGGCGCTCGATTGAATGGATCGTCGGTTGGCTGCTAGGTGTTGCCGTATTAGCGATGCGATTTTGTTGCCTAGACACAAAGCGGTGGTTGCCTTTGGGTTGGGATTTGCGTTCAATTTTAAGCCCGTAGGCTATCGGTGGCGGGGGTGAACTTCGGGGCTTTGCTTTGAAGCTTCGTCCGCTCTCTTGGGCAACCTAGGAATTGCGTGTTGTGGCATCTCTGGTGGCCTCGATTTAATGTCTGTTCTAATGCTCGGCAATGCCCGTGATCACGGCCTCGATTGAATGGGCGTCGGTTGGCTGCTAGGTTTTGCCGTATTAGGGCGGGTCCGCGCGGTTGGCATTGGTGATAGTGAGCGTGAGAGCTCTTGGGAGGAGCGAAGACACCCGTTAGCGAGAATGCGCAGCAGCGATTGTGTTTAGTTTCCGCACACCACTTTCGGGGTAATCTAGAGTCCGTTGCCAATGCCTTGCGCGGCATGTTTTGTTGCCTAGACGCAAAACCGGTGGTTGCCTTTGGCGGGGATCGTCTTCAATCTTTGGCCCTTGGGTTGTGGGGTATCGTTGGCGCGGTGCGTTGCGTGCGCGTCATGCCTAGCGGTGCCGCTTGGCTCCAATTGATTCGTTCGCATGCTTGAGTGGCCTCGTTGTCGATTGGGTTGTGGGCTGTTGGTTGGCGTTGGGTTTGGCTATGCGATGGTGTATGAGTTGTGGTATGGTTGTGTGTGTTTGCGGGCTCCGTGCTTGGGCATCGGCGCTTGCGCTCGCTCCCTCTCGGCGCTTTGCTCACGGGGACCTTGTGTCTCTCGGCGTCTTGGGTTCTTGTGCTGCATACCTAATGTGATGGAATTGGTTGCCAGCGGTGTCCCATTCCTCTGCTTGCTCTGCAAGGGCGCGGGGAGGGCGTCAAAAGTAACACAGCGTCCCGGCGGCCATTGAAAATTATTTTGTGGCGCCACGGTCCTCGTGTGCCTACTCGTCCCCGGATCGCGGAACCGCGTGGGCGTGGGCTTTCATGGCCTTCGAGCGTCCGGCATAGCTTTATCGCTAGTTTTGCCGCGATTGCGGTGCGTTGTAGCCGCCGACCCGGCGTTGGGCTCCGCCGGCATCGGCATCATGAAGAATACTACAGGTTGATCACTGCCGGTAGTCATATGCTTGTCTCAAAGATTAAGCCATGCATGTGTAAGTATGAACTAATTGATTTGTGAAGCTGCGAATGGCTCATTAAATCGATTATAGTTTGTTTGATGGTACCTTACACTTTCGGATAACCGTAGTAATTCTAGAGCTATCACGTGCAACAAACCCGAGCCTCTGGAAGGGGCGCATTTATTAGATAAAGGTGCGGCGGGCTCGCGTTGCTCACGATGATTCATGATAACTTCGGCGGATCATACGGCCTTGAATGCGGCGGCGCATCATTCAAATTTCGCCTATCAACTTTCGATGGTAGGATAGTGGCCTACTATGGTGGTGGCGGTGTGGAGAATAGGGTTGATTGGGAGGGAGCGAGAAGCGGCTACCACATCCAAGGAAGGCGGCGGTAGCGCAAATTACCCAATCGACGGGGGAGGTAGTGACAATAAATAACAATACGGGCTCTATGAGTGCAGTAATGGAATAGTACAATCTAAATCCACTTGCGAGGATCCATTGGAGGCAAGTCACGGTGCCAGCCGCTGGTAATTCCGGCTCAATAAGCGTATATTTAAGTTGTTGCGGTTAAAAAGCTGCGTAGTTGGACCTTGGGATGGGGCAAGCGAGTCCGCTGGGTGTGCACTGTTGTCCGCGTCCCTACCGCGATCGCGCTCGGCCTTAATTGGCGGGTGGTGCCTCGGTCTTTGTTACTTTGAAGAAATTAGAGTGCTCAAAGCAAGCCTACGCTCTGGATACATTAGCATGGGATAACATCATAGGATTTGGTCCTATTACGTTGCCGCCGGGATCGGAGTAATGATTACGAGACGGTCGGGGGCATTAGTATTTCATAGTCGAGAGGTGAAATTCTTGGATTTATGAAAGGCGAACAAGCTGCGAAAGCATTTGCCAAGGATGTTTTCATTAATCAAGAGCGAAAGTTGGGGGCTCGAAGGCGATCGGATACCGTCCTAGTCTGACCATAAGCGATCTTGAGCCGAGGGATGCGGATGTGCTTATAGGACTCAGCGGCACCTTATGAAATCAAAGTCTTTGGGTTAGGGGGTATGGTGCATAAGGCTGAAACTTAAAGGGTGTGGAAGGGCACCACGGGAGTGGAGCACAGCGGCTTAATGACTCAACGGGAAACTTACGAGGTCAGGACATAGTAAGGATTGTGGTGAGAGCTCTTTCTTGATTCTATGGGTGGTGGTGCATGGCGTTCTTAGTTGGTGGGCGATTTATGCAGTTAATTCCGTTAGCGAGCGAGACCTCGGCACTAACTAGCTATGCGGAGGTGACCCTCATGACCAGCTTCTTAGAGGGACTATGGCGGCAGGCCAAGGAAGTTTGAGGCAATAGTGCAGTGATGCCCTTAGATGTTACAGGCGCCGCAGCTACAGCGATGTATTCAGCGAGTCTATAGCCTTGGCGGCGGGCGGGTAATCTTTGAAATTTCATGCGTGATGGGGATAGATCATTGCAATTGTTGGTCTTCAGCGAGGAATTCCTAGTAGCGCGAGTCATCAGCGCGTTGACTACGTCCACGCCCTTTGTACACCGCCCGTAAGCTCTACCGATTGAATGGTCGGTGAAGTGTTGGATTGCGCGTCGGCGTGGAAGTTATTTGCTGCGGCGTCACATCCAGCGAACCTTATCATTTAGAGGAAGGAGAGTAAAGTAACAAGGTTTCGTAGGGTGAACTGCGGAAGGATCATTGTTGAAACCACACTTACGTGAGCGACCCGTGAACCGTAAAATACAGCGGGGCGAGGGCCACCAAACCCGGCGGGGCATGCGACTTCGGGCCGGCTGGCGATGCCGCTGCCGCCGCCCCCCCGCCCGCAAAGCGAAACCCCGCAGAGCAGCGCCAGGAACTCGAGCGAATCAAGCATTGCCGGCGGCCGAGAGATGTGCGCGTCGCTGCGCGTCGTATTATATGTCAAAGCGACTCGGCAGCGGATATCACCGGCTCTGCGCCGATGAAGAGCGTGGCGAAATGCGATACTTGGTGTGAATTGCGAGAATCCGTGAACCATCGAGTCTTTGAGCGCAAGTTGCGCCCGAAGCCACTAGGCGAGACGCGTCTACAGGCGTCACACAGCGTTGCCCCACTCCAAACCTGCGTCCTCGAGGTGGTGAGGCGGATGCTGGCCTCCCGTGCGCCCGGCTCGCGGTTGGCCCAAATCACGAGCACTTCGGAGGCAGCGCCGGCAATCCGGTGGTTGTCGAACCCCGGTGCCATGCGCGTAGCGACGCCAATGCGTGCCGTAGACCCCAATCGCGCGCGCCTTGGCGTCCACAGCGACGAGTCGGCGGGGTTACCGCTGAGTTTAAGCATATCAATAAGCGGAGGAAAAACACAAGGATTCCCCTAGTAGCGGCGAGCAGAACGGCCAGGTTGAGAATCGGCGCCTCCGGCGTTCAATTGTAGTCTGAAGAAGCGTCCTCGGCGGGGACCGGGCCAAGTCCCACTGAAAGGCGCAGGAGTGAGCCCGTCGTGCGGACCACTGCACCACGAGGCGTGTCTGCGAGTCGGGTTGTTTGGGAATGCAGCCCGTCGGGCGGTAAATTCCGTCAAGGCTAAATCAGGCGAGGCCGATAGCAAACAAGTACAGCGAGGAAAGATGAAAAGGACTTTGAAAGAGAGTCAAAGAGTGCTTGAAATTGTGGGAGGAAGCGAATGGGGGCGGCGATGCGCCTGGTCGGATGTGGAGCGGTGAGAGCGGTCCGCCGATCGACTTCGAGCGCGGACGATCGCGGATGCGGTGGCGGCCCAAGCGGGCTGTAGTCATGCAGTGGAGGCGTCGTCGCCCGCGATGCGTGGTTGGCAGCGCCGCGTCGTGGCGTGCCTCGTGCACTACGGCGCTCCGGCGTCGGCCGTGGGCTCCCCATTCGGCCCGTCTTGAAACGGACCAAGTGCGACATGTGTGCGAGTCAGCGGGCTAGTAAACCCGTAAAGGCGCAAGGAAGGCGGCTGGCGGGATCCCTGCGGGTTGCACCGCCGGCCGACCTTGATCTTACGAGAAGGGTTAGTGAGAGCATGCACAGCCGGGACGAAGATGGTGAACTATGCGTGGGGCGAAGCGGAGAAACTCGGTGGAGGCCCTGGCGATCTTGGCGATGCAAATCGTTAAATGCGACTTGGGTATAGAGGCGAAAGACTAATCGAACCGTCTAGTAGGCTGGTTCCCTCGAAGTTTCCCTCGGGATAGGCTGGAGCCATGAGGCGAGTTCTATCGGGTAAAGCCAATGATTAGAGGCATGGTAGCGCAATGCCCGACCTATTCTCAAACTTTAAATAGGTAGGGCCGGGCTGCGCGTTGGCCGTGCCGCGAATCGAGCTCAAGTGGGCCATTTTGGTAGCGGCGTGGCGTCTGGGGATGAGCAGGAAGCGGGTTCACGGTTGACTTCTGCGCTAACCTAGAACCCACAAGGGTGTTGGTCGATTAAGGCAGCGGGGCGGTGGTCATGGAAGTGAAATCCGCTAAGAGTGTGTAACAACTCACTGCGAATCAACTAGCCGAAAATGGATGGCTGGCGTGACCTATACCGGCCGTCGAGGCAGAGCGGAGCCACGATGAGTAGGAGGCGGCGGTCATTTGCAAAACACAGGCGGAGCGGCGGGGGCGGCCGTCGGTCTGAATCTTGGTGGTAGTAGCAAATATTCAAATGAGAACTTTGAAGGCGAAGAAAGGTTCCATGTGAGCGGCACTTGCACATGGGTTAGTCGATCCTAAGAGGCGGGGAAACCCGTCGGCGGTAGCGATCAGCGCTGAGCGAATGGGGTTAAAATTCACGAGCGGGGCGTGAAGGCGGCGCGTTAGAGTCAGGAGGCGTCGGCGGGGCCTCGGGAAGAGTTATCTTTTGTTTAACGGCCTGCCACAGAAGCGCGGCTCGGCCGGAGGTAGGGTCAGCTGGAAGAGCACCGCGCGTCGCGTGGTGTCGGTGCGCCCGCCGCGAAAATCCGGAGGGCCAGAGTGCACCCGCGCCCGGTGCGTACTCATAACGCATCAGTCTCCAAGGTGAGCGACCTGCAGTGCGATGGAACAATGTAGGCAAGGGAGGCGGCAAAATGGATCCGTAACCTCGGGGAAAGGATTGGCTCACGAGGCGGGGTCGATCCCGAACCGTCGGTGTCGGTGGGCTGCTTTCGACTGCTCCGGAGGAAGCGATGCCCGGCCGAGAGGCGACGGAGGAGCGGCCCCTCGGGGCCTTCCGGCGTCGAGCGATCGACTTCGAGGCTGAGTGCGGACAAGGGGAATCCGGCATTTAATTAAAACAAAGCATTGCGATGGTCCTGCGGATGCTCGCGAATGTGATTTACGCGGTGCTTTCGAATGTCAAAGTGAAGAAATTCAACCAGGCGGGTAAGCGGCGGGAATAACTATGACTCTCTTAAGGTAGCCAAATGCCTGCGTCATCTAATTAGTGGCGCATGAATGGATTAACGAGATTCCCTTTGTCTGTCTACTATCAGTGAAACCACGACCAAGAGCGGGCTTGGCGAGAATCGTGAGGAAAGAAGACTGTTGAGCTTGACTCTAGTCCGACTTTGTGAAATGACTTGAGAGGTGTAGTATAAGTGGGGCGAAGCGGCGAAAGTGAAATACACTACTTTTAGCGTTATTTTACTTATTAGTGAATGGGAAGCCCTGCCCTCTTTTTGGAACAAAGGCAGCTTGGCCGGAGCCGATCCGGAGAAGACATTGTCGGGTGGGGAGTTTGGTAGGCGGCACATCTTTAAAGATAGCAGTGTCTAAGATGAGCTCAGCGAGAGCAATCTAGTGTGGAACAAAGGGTAAAAGCTTCGTTTGATTCGATTTCCGGTCAGAATCTGAACAGTGAAGCGTGGCCTATCGATCCTTTAGACCTTGAATTTGAAGCTAGAGGTGTCGAGAAAAGTTACCACGGGGATAAGCGGCTTGTGGCGGCGGCGTTCATAGCGGCGTTGCTTTTGATCCCGATGTCGGCTCTTCCTATCATTGTGAAGCGAGAATTCACCAAGTGTTGGATTGTTCACCCACCAGGGAGCGTGGTGGGTTTAGGCGTCGTGAGGCAGGTTAGTTTTACCCTACGATGGCTTGATGTCGCAATAGTAATTCAACCTGATGCGAGAGGAGCCGTTGATTAGCACAATTGGTCATCGGCGGTTGAAAAGCGATGTAGTGAAGCTACCGTCTTATTTGGATTATGGTGAGCGCCTCTAAGTGAGTCAGGGCTAGAAGCGGCCTTGCGCCCGTTTCCGACTGCGGTGGGGTCCTCGACCGAGGCGTGTCGTTGGTCAAGTCCGCCGGCGGGAGATGCGCGCGGCCGCCTTGTACAATTCCTACCGCGGCGGGTAGAATCGCTGCGGGCGACTTAAATGCAGGCGGGGTATTGTAAGTGGCGAGTGGCCTTGCTGCCCGCGATCCGCGAATTCAGCCTGTTAAGCGATTAATCCCTCCCTCCCTCCCGTTTAATTTCCGAAGGCCCTCGGTCCGCGAGGTCCGCAGGAGACGGGGGAGGGCGCTACAGCCAATTTTACCACGTCCCTCGGTTTTCATGCAAGCCCGGGCATGACTTCGGGGCCCGTGCCTATGTGCCTATGTGTGCAAACTCCGCCCGTGGTAACAAAGTCACCCGCGATGCGTGCCTTCATTGGCAGCGTATGGGCATGGGGTGGTAAAGGAATCGCAAAGGGACAAGCCCGCTGCCACATATTAGCATCACCGCGGCCCCAAGTGCACACACCTGAGGGCAGCAAAGCCGCTGGCGCGCGGCTGAGGCATGCAGCCGCTGCGCGCTGGGCGAGGGCATGCAGCGGCCGCGCTGGGCGCCAGGGCAGCGGCCACCGGCGCGCTGGGCGCCCATTGCATCTGCGGACAAGCAGCTGGCCCATGGCGAGCGCGGCGCGCCCGCAACGTAGCATGCAGCGGCGCGCCCACGCCCTGCTGGTGGTGGGTAGGCATGCACGCCCGTGAAGCCCAGTGGCTGTGGCTGCCACCCATGCCGCGCCACGGCGTGGGCGCCGTGGCTTACTAGTTGGCTGTCATGGCATTCCTCGAAACACCAAATTTGCTAATGTGAGGTTCCACGGATGCACGTGCCACACTCATGCCCATGCACCACGGTGCCCATGCATGCCCCACGCCAGCGTTCAAACTTGTCCGTGCCAAACACATTTTGCCCGCACAATAAGGCTCCCAACTATCACTTTTGGCATATGAGAGCATTCCCGACAATCAAAATTAACTTCCCATGCACTTGGTTGAACATGTGCCACCCACGTGCCCAGAGTGCCACCACATGCCCATGCGTTCCAACTTGTCCGTGCCAAACACATTTTACCCGCACAATAAGGCTCCCAAATATCACTTTTGGCATATGAGCATTCCCAACAATCAAAACCAACTCCCATGCACTTGGTTGAACATGTGCCGCGGCCCCCGGTGCCCACGAGGTGCCACGCGTGCACATGCGTTCCAACTTGTCCGTGCCAAACACATTTTGCCCCACAATAAGGCTCCCAAAATCAATTTTGGCATATAGAGCATTCCCGACAATCAAAATCAACTTCCCATGCACTTGGTTGAACATGTGCCGCGGCCCGGTGCCGCGAGGTGCAACGCGTGCCCATCGCGTTCCAACTTGTCGTGCCAAACACATTTTGCCCGCAATAAGGCTCCCAAATACCACTTTTGGCATATAAGAGCATTCCCAACAATCAAAACCAACTTCCCATGCACATGGTTGCACATGTGCCTTGGCACTACGATGCCGCAGGTGTGCCACATGCACACATGTATCAACTTGACCGAGCCAAACACATTTTACCCGCACAATAAGCTTTCTAAAAATCATGTTACACATGTAAGAGCATTCCCAACAAGAAAAACCAACTTCCATGCATTTTTAATTTTTTAAATTTTTATACATTTTGCAAATAAAAATAAAAAAAAATTTTCACATCTCAAAATTATGAAATTTTTACACAACCTAGAATACATTATTCTAAGCATGCATGCAAAAATTTCATCAAAATTCCATGTATTTCTTCAAAAGGCCCTTATGTCTCCTCGCGCAATGTGATGTTTTCTGCTGTCACAAGGCCAACGGTTAATTAAGCTCTTTAAGGGGGGGTGAGTTGCCTGCCTAGTGTCACGGACTTGTTGAAAACCTTCAAGCCGTGCGGCCTTAGTTGCTTGTTTCGACCCTCGGAAGCAACTAAGTAAGCCTCTTTACCAACCTGAGAAAGCTAAGCAACAAAGAAGAACTTAGAGAAAGTCTCAACTAGAGAGAATGAGAAAATAAGAATGTATTACTCAATACTTGGGTGGTTTGGCCAATGAAGCCTCCCCCCTATTTATAGTATTACAACAAACGATCCAACGGCTATAATACATTTGATCCTACGGTGGAGATTGAGTTTCTAGAATCCTCACCAAGTGCTATACAACTAAGTGACAACTAAGCAAGCACTAGGGTTTTCTAGAAGGTTCTACACAAGTCTAGAGAACTCCATGCTTCTTGCCTAAGTGTACGAAAATGCCCTCAAAGTGTTTGGTGAGATGCTAGGGCATGACATTCTCCCCACCTATGCGTCGGCGTCCTGCGTCGAGCTTCTGATGGAGCGCTTGATGTGGTCTTGGTTGCCATAGTGCTACGCGCGGTTCCCAACTTCGCTTCACTTTGGATAGTCCCTTCCATTTCACTAAGTACTCATGACTTCGGATGATTGTCCCTTCCACGTACCACTCGTTCGGCCATGGCGTTTTCGACCTCCTTGTAAGCACTTGTGATGCCATAGGTGCTCTCTCGGACTTCCTTCTTGAAGGGTCTTCCTCATCTTCATGATATGGCTGGCGACTTACATGGAAGGCCGGGTGTAGCCTAAGTGTGGATAGCAACTCCACCTTGTATGCTACCCTCCCTACTTTCTTGATGATGGAAATGGCCCCTCATGGCGTCTAACAAGTCCATTGTGCGTGGGCGAGTAGACTTGTGTTGGGAAGGTAGAATCTTGATAAACACAAGGTCTCCAATTTGGTATTCCACATGTCGCCGTCTTGTGTCCGCCCACTTCTTCATTTTCTTAGTTGCCTTGTGAAGGTAGGACCTCGCCAAGTCCACTTGCTCGTGCCAATTTTTGGCAACCTTGAAAGCGGATGGACTCCTCCCTTTGTAGCTTGTAACAAGTGTATGAGGAGTCAATGGTTGTTGCCCCGTGGCTAGCTCGAACGGGCTCCTATTGGTGGACTCGCTCCTTTGTAAGTTGTAGGAAAATTGGGCCACGTCTAGTAACTTTGCCCAATCATGTTGGTTGGCACTCACAAAATGCCTCAAGTAAAGCTCCAACAGCGCGTGCTTCGTTCCGTTTGCCCATCGGTTTGAGGATGGAAGCTTGTAGAGAATGTAGATCGAGCCCATGAGTTTGAACAACTCCGTCCAAAACCTCCCGGTGAATCGTGGATCTCGATCACTAATGATGGATTGTGGTAACCCCCAATACTTTACCACATTCTTGAAGAATAGTCTTGCGGTATCATCGGCGGAACTTGCCTTTGGTGCGGCTATGAAGGTGGCATACTTGGAGAATCTGTCAACCACCACGATGATAGTGCCACACCCCTCAGATTTGGGCAAGCCTACAATGAAGTCCATGCTTATGCTTTCCCACGGATGCCCGGGTGTAGGTAGTGGTTCCAAAAGACCAGCAGGACTTTGTTGTTCAACCTTGTCTTGTTGGCACACAAGACAAGTCTTCACATATAGCTCCGCCGTCTAGCATTTGTGGCCAATAGTAAGTTGTCTCTAATAAGGCTCTAAATGCGCCTTTGCCGGATGCCCCGCCCATTTCGTGTCATGGCATTCCTTAATCAAGTTCCTCCTCAAGTTGCTCCACCTTGGCACGTAGACACGTCGACCCTTTGTGTAGAGTAAGCCTTCCTCCATCCAAAACCGCTTGGTCTTGCCCTCCGTGGCAAGTTGTTGGAGTTGTTTGGCCACAACATCATGCTCCATGCCCTCCTTGATTAAGTCGAACAATTCTCCTTGGAGCTTGCTTATCGACGCCAACTCGGCCTTCCTACTTAAGGCGTCGGCAACTACATTAGCCGTACCGGGCTTGTACTCGAGCACATAGTCGAATTCGGCTAGGAAATCTTGCCAACGAGCTTGCTTGGGACTAAGCTTCTTTTGTGTTTGGAAATAGCTCGTTGCCACATTGTCCGTCTTCACCACAAACTTAGACCCAAGCAAGTAGTGTCTCCAAGTGCGCAAGCAATGAATAATGGCGGTCATCTCCTTTTCTTGGACCGTGTATCTCCTCTCGGTATCATTAAGCTTGTGACTCTCATAGGCAAGGGGATGCTTGTCTTGCATCAGTACGCCTCCTAAGGCAAAATCCGAAGCATCGGTATGTACCTCGAATGGCTTGGAGCAATGGGGTAATGCCAAGACCGGCTCTTTCATGATGGCTCCTTTTAAGTCTTCAAAGGCTTGTTGGCATTGAATGGACCA
Organism: Rhamnella rubrinervis; assembly: GCA_007844105.2. Taxonomy (NCBI): domain Eukaryota; kingdom Viridiplantae; phylum Streptophyta; class Magnoliopsida; order Rosales; family Rhamnaceae; genus Rhamnella; species Rhamnella rubrinervis. The sequence continues at coordinate 6,712,516 of CM017585.2, forward strand.
TTCCATGACTTGTCTTTCTTCAATAAATCGGTGAGTGGGGTATGGCGGAATAGCCCATAATAAACCGCCTATAATAATTAACAAGACCGAGAAAAGATGAAGCTCACTCACCTTACTTGGAGGTTCCCACTCTTGAATGGCTTTAATTTTGGCAATATCCATGTATAACTTGCCATCCTTAATTTTGTGGCGAGGAAATGTACTTCATAAGCTTGCAAGGTGCACTTCTCTTTCTTCCGCATATAACTCATTCTCCTTTAGCACATTGAATACAATTAAGTAGGTGTTTGATGTGTTCCTCAGAGTGTTGCTATAGATGGCGATGTCGTCCAAGTACACCACCACAAATTGATCAAGTAAGGATGGAAGATCTTGTTCATGAGTGTGCAAAGCGTTGCGGTGCATTAGTAAGGCCAAAGGGCATAACAAAAAATTCATATGCTCCATACCGTGTCCGCATGTAGTCTTTGGCTCATCTCCTTCCGCTATCCTCACTTGGTAGTAGCCCGACCTCAAGTCAAGTTTAGTGAAGTACTTAGCCCTCCAAGTTGATCAAACAAATTAGGCTATCAGCGGTATAGGGTACCTATTTTTGATAGTGACTTTGTTGAGTGCCTATAGTCGATGCATAGCCTCAGCGATCCATCATGCTTCCGTTGAAATAGGACCGGTGCTCCATAGGGTGCTTTTGATGGTTGGATGAATCCGGCCTCAAAGCTCTTTTAGTTGCCTTCTTAATTCCCTAATTGGGTGGAGACATGCGATATGGTGCCTTTGCGTGGTTTGGCACCAACTTCTAACTCAATTTGATGATCCACCTCTCTCCTTGGTGGAAGTTTCTTGGTGCTTCGGGTGGCATGACACCTTGAACTCTTGAAGCACTTGACAAACTTCCCTTGGTGGTTCATCGATAGTGACTCCTCTTCTTCTCCGTATTGTGGTGAGGAATGTGACCTCTCCCTTCTTTATCCCTTTCTTGAGTTGCATGGCGGAGAGATGTTTGGAAGTGCTTGGTGTGCGTTGCGGGAACCATGCAAGGTCCTCCAAGATGCAAGCGGTGTTATGTAGCGAAGCGGGACTACGTTGAATTGCCTTAAAATTCCATGCCAAGCACAATATTAAAGTCATCCATGGGAGCAATAGAAAAGTTTACATTACCTGCGCCATGTACCAGGTGTAGCTCCACATCACGAGCGTGCCATCAAGTGGCTTTGCCTGGCGGCATTTCACGGTTTTAACCACCCTTGCCCCTTCTCGAGCTTTAGGCCAAGTCTCATGGCCTCCTCCCTCTTGATGAAGTTGTGTGATGCGCCGGTGTCTACCATGACTTGGGCATCCTTGCCATTGTCGATGCCGCGTACATGAGGGAGTTGTCTTTAACATTGTGTGCGGGAACGGGACTTGCTTTCAAGGAATTGAGGAGTTGTATGCAACCCATTTGTGATGATTCGGGTTCCTCCCTTTCTTCGAGCATGGCGCTAAGAGCTTTTAAGCGGGCACTCTCTTGCCCAATGTGGACCATCACAAAGGAAGCAATTGTTTCTTGGTTTTGCCTCTTTGTTATTTCCTCTCTTCCAATCTTGGTTTTGTGGAGGCCTCCTCGAATTGTCTTTGCCTTGTGGAGCCTTATGGAACTTGGCTCCTCAATATTAGCGTTAGCTTTAGGCTTTGAGTTTGAGGACTCACCTAAACATATTCCATGAGTGTCTCAGTGGTGGTGAGGTAGAAACATCTTGCACTCCTCGACGTTGGAGTTCAACATATGCCCATGATTGTAGCCCATCCATGAAGTTGAAGAGAAGATCCTCCTCGGTCATGTTAGGAATTTGAAGCATCAAGCCGGAAAATTCCTCCACGTACTCCTGAGCGGACCGGTGTGCTTGATTCCTTCATCTTCTTTCTAGCATCGTGAATGGCATTCTCGGGGTAAAATTGCCTCTTCAACTCACGTTTTAGATCTTCCCATGAGTTGATGATGCAAGTACCCTTCTTCATTTCTTCATGCTTTCTACGCCACCACGTAGCACCAAGATTAGTAAAGTAAAGGGGCGGTAGTTACCTTTTGCTTCTCATCTTGCATGTTGATCCCCAGTATTGTTCCATATGCCATATGAAGTTCTCCAATTCCTTTGCGTCCCTCTTACCGCTAAACTCCTTGGGTTTGGGAACATCCACCCGTGGAGCATGTTGAGTGGTGATAGCACCACTAGTTGCAGCCCGCTTACATAATGCCCAATCCGCACGGGTCTCCTCCAAACCGTGCTTAAGCTCATCCATTTGAGCTTGCATGAGTGAAAGTGTTTCAAGCACCGTTGCTTGAAAGCAGCATTCTCTTGGCGCCCGCGTCTCACGATTGGCCTGTGACCGCAAGTCGCCATGAAGCTCCCCAGCAGTGCGTCCACCACGACCTCGAGAGTCCTCCGCGCTTTGCTCGACCGCGATCCAGCCTTTCCATCCGTGGCGGCGGCTACTTCCACCTTAGCCACCGTGGCCTCCATGCTAGCAAGGCGACTTCGAGATTTGAGCGCCCTCGTGCTGCGCAGGATTGTGGGTTCAGCCTCCCTTCCCTCATCTCTTCTCCAACGGCAACCTCGGATGAAGACATGCTTTCTCCTCCACGAACCTAGCTCACGATACCAAGCATCGCGGACTTGTTGAAAACCTTCAAGCGTGCGGCCTTAGTTGCTTGTTTGACCCTCGGAAGCAACTAAGTAAGCCTCTTTGCCAACACAAGAGAAAGCTAAGCAACAAAGAAAGAACTTAGAGAAAGTCTGACTAGAGAGAATGAGAAAATAAGAATGTATTACTCAATACTTGGGTGGTTTGGCCAATGAAGCCTCCCATTTATAGTATTACAACAAGCGATCCAAGGCTATAATACATTTGATCCTACGGTGGAGATTGAGTTTCTAGAATCCTCCACCAAGTGCTATACAACTAAGTGACAACTAAGCAAGCACTAGGGTTTTCTAGAAGGTTCTACACAAGTCTAGAGAACTCCACATGCTTCTTGCCTAAGTGTACGAAAATGCCCTCAAAGTGTTTGGTGAGATGCTAGGGCATGACACACCACCCCACCCCTTGGCCCCATGGCTGCCCACACACCCCTTGCGCGTGCCATGGCAGGTGGGGGGTGTGGCATCCATAATCGACAACAATGGCGCGCCACGCCGATCGGCCGAAATCAATGGTGGCGCCGTCGGAATTCAAAAATTCCGCGGCGGTGGAATTTTCCCAAAGGGAGTAGCGGTTTTGGGATCCTCATGCGATGATGGTTGGCAATGTTAGGCGGAGCATGCGCGGGAAGCGACAGCGATATAGGGTGTGGGTTGGTCTTTGGGGTCTCGAATGTGCTTGGGGTAGCGAGGGATGCTAGTTGCGGCGGTGGTGCTACGTTGCTTGTTGGTGTTGGGGATTATCCTGGGAGCCGCCGGGAGGCACCATGGTTGGTCTTTGGTCTTTGGGCTGCGACATGCATTGCTTTCAAGGCGTGCTTCCCGATCAAATCCTCGAATGCGGACGTGACACGGCAATGAATTTGCATCCTAGCTAGCGATGGGTCTTGGGACATGGGGTGCTTGCGGGCTTGGCTTTGAAAACTCATCGTGCTCTTGGGCAACCTAAGCATTGCGTGTTGTGGCATCAATGGTGGCCTCGGTTTAAAGTCCGTTCTAATGCTCGGCAATGCCGTGATGCGGCGCTCGATTGAATGGATCGTCGGTTGGCTGCTAGGTGTTGCCGTATTAGCGTGATGCGATTTTGTTGCCTAGACATAAGCGGTGGTTGCCTTTGGGTTGGGATTTGCGTTCAATTTTAAGCCCGTAGGCTATCGGTGGCGGGGTGAACTTCGGGGGCTTTGCTTTGAAGCTTCGTCCGCTCTCTTGGGCAACCTAGGAATTGCGTGTTGTGGCATCTCGGTGGCCTCGATTTAATGTCTGTTCTAATGCTCGGCAATGCCGTGATCGCGACCTCTCGATTGAATGGGCGTCGGTTGGCTGCTAGGTTTTGCCGTATTAGAGGCGGGTCAGCGGTTGGCATTGGTGATAGTGAGCGTGAGAGCTCTTGGGAGGAGCGAAGACACCCGTTAGCGAAATCGCGCTTGATTGTGTTTAGTTTCCGCACACCACTCGGGGTAATCTAGAGTCCGTTGCCAATGCCTTCTTGGCGGCATGTTTTGTTGCCTGAACCGCAAAAACGGTGGTTGCCTTTGGCGGGGATCGTCTTCAATCTTTGGCCCTTGGGTTGTGGGGGTATCGTTGGATGCGTTTCGTCGTCATGCCTAGCGGTGCGGCTTGGCTCCAATTGATTGTTCGCATGCTTGAGTGGCCTCGTTGTCGATTGGGTTGTGGGCTGTTGGTTGGCGTTAGGTTTGGTATGCAGCGATGGTGTATGAGTTGTGGTATGGTTGTGTGTGTTTGCGGGCTCCGTGCTTGGGCATCGAGCTGCTTGCTTCGCTCCTCTCGGCGCTTTCTCACGGGGACCTTGTGTCTCTCGGCGTCTTGAGGTTCTTGTCTTTGCATACCTAATGTGATGGAATTAGTTGCCAGCGGTGTCCCATTCCTCTGCTTTGCGCAAAGGCGCGGGGAGGGCGTCAAAAGTAACACCGCAGCGTCCCAGACCATTGAAAATTATGTAGCGCCCGCGGTCCTCGATGTGCCTACTCGTCCCCGGATCGCGGAACCGTGGGGTGGGCTTTCATAGCCTTTGAGCGTCCAGCATAGCTTTATCGCTAGTTTTGCCGCGATTGCGTGCGTTGTAGCCGCCGACCCCGGGCGTTGGGCTCCGCGGCATCGGCATGTGAAGAATACTACAGTTGATCACGCGGTAGTCATATGCTTGTCTCGAAGATTAAGCCATGCATGTGTAAGTATGAACTAATTGATTTGTGAAGCTGCGAATGGCTCATTAAATCGATTATAGTTTGTTTGATGGTACCTTACTTTCGGATAGCGTAGTAATTCTAGAGCTATCGTGCAACAAACCCCGACCTCACGGAAGGGGCGCATTTATTAGAAAAGGTGGCCCGGGCTGCGTTGCTCGATGATTCATGATAACTTCGGCGGATCGCCGCGGCCTTAGTGCGGTGGCGCATCATTCAAATTTACGCCTATCAACTTTGATGGTAGGATAGTGGCCTACTATGGTGGTGGCGGGTGGCGGAGAGTAGGGTTGATTAGGAGGGCACGAGAAGCGGCTACCACATCCAAGGAAGGCGGCGGTAGCGCAAATTACCCAATCGACGCGGGGAGGTAGTGACAATAAATAACAATACAGGGCTCATGAGTGCAGTAATTGGAATAGTACAATCTAAATCCCTTAGCGAGGATCCATTGGAGGCAAGTCACGGTGCGGCGGCCGCGGTAATTCCGGCTCAATAGCGTATATTTAAGTTGTTGCGGTTAAAAAGCTGCGTAGTTGGACCTTGGGATGGGGCAAGCTGGTCCGCCTTTGGTGTGCACTTTTGTCCGCGTCCGCTTACCGCGATCGCTCACGGCCTTAATTGGCCAGGTGTGCCTCCGTCTTTGTTACTTTGAAGAAATTAGAGTGCTCAAAGCAAGCCTACGCTCTGGATACATTAGCATGGGATAACATCATAGGATTTCGGTCTATACATTTGGCCGGGGATCGGAGTAATGATTACGAGGGGCGGTCGGGGCATTAGTATTTCATAGTCGGAGGTGAAATTCTTGGATTTATGAAAGGCGAACAAGCTGAAAGCATTTGCCAAGGATGTTTTCATTAATCAGAGCGAAAGTTGGGGGCTCGAAGGCGATCGGATACACGTCCTAGTCTGACCATAAGCGATCTTGAGCCGGGGATGGCGGATGTGCTTATAGGACTCATGCGGCACCTTATGAAAATCAAAGTCTTTGGGTTAGGGGTATGGTATAAGGCTGAAACTTAAAGGAATTGGCGGAAGGGCACCACCGGAGTGGAGCCTGCGGCTTATTTGACTCAACGGGAAACTTACGAGGTCGGACATAGTAAGGATTGTGGTGAGAGCTCTTTCTTGATTCTATGGGTGGTGGTGCATGGCGTTCTTAGTTGGTGGGCGATTTATGCAGTTAATTCCGTTAGCGAGCGAGACCTCGGCCTGCTAACTAGCTATGCGGAGGTGACCCTCCGGCCAGCTTCTTAGAGGGACTATGGCGGCAGGCCAAGGAAGTTTGAGGCAATAGCAGTGCGTGATGCCGCTTAGATGTTACGGCGCGCAGCGCTACAGCGATGTATTCAGCGAGTCTATAGCCTTGGCGGCGGGCGGGTAATCTTTGAAATTTCATGCATTGATGGGGATAGATCATTGCAATTGTTGGTCTTCAGCGAGGAATTCCTAGTAGCGCGAGTCATCAGCTCGCGTTGACTACGTCCACGCCCTTTGTACACACGCCCGTCGCTCCTAGATTGAATGGTCGGTGAAGTGTTGGATTAGCGTCGGCGTGGGGCGGTTATTGCTGCGGCGTCACAAAGTCCACTGAACCTTATCATTTAGAGGAAGGAGAGTAAGTAACAAGGTTTCGTAGGTGAACTGCGGAAGGATCATTGTTGAAACCACGCACTGAGCGACCGTGAACCGTAAAATACAGCGAGGCGAGGGCCAGCCAGACCCCGGCGGGGCATGCGACTTCGGGCTTGCTGGCGTGCCGCTGCCGCCGCCTTCCCGCCGCGCAAGCGAAACCGGCGCGGCGCCAGGAACTCGAGCGAATCAAGCATTGCCGGCCGAGAGATGGTGCGGCGTCAGGAGCGTCGTATTACGTATGTCAAAGCGACTCCGACAGCGGATATCTCGGCTCGCGCCGATGAAGAGCGTGGCGAAATGCGATACTTGGTGTGAATTGCGAGAATCCGTGAACCATGAGTCTTTGAGCGCAAGTTGCGCGAAGCCACTAGAGTGAGGCGTCTACAGGCGTCACACAGCGTTGCCCCCTCCAAACCTGCGTCCTCGAGGGCTGGTGAGGCGGATGCTGCCTCCGTGCGCCCGGCTCGCGGTTGGCCCAATCACGAGCACTTCGGACGGCGCCCAGCGGCCGGTGGTTGTCGAACCACCGGTGCCATGCAGCAGCGCGGCAATGCGTGCGTAGACCCAATCGCGCGCAGCGGCGTCCGCACCGCGACGGTGGGCGGGGTTACCGTGAGTTTAAGCATATCAATAAGCGGAGGAAAAACTTACAAGGATTCCCCAAGCTGGGCGAGCAGGGAGCGGCCAGGTTGAGAATGGCGCCTCCGGCGTTAATTGTAGTCGAAGAAGCGTCCTGTGGAGGACGGGCCCAAGTCCCACAGAAGGCGCAGAGAGTGAAAGCCCGTCGTGCGGACCTGTCGCGCAGGTATTTGCTGCTGTCGGGTTGTTTGGGAATCAGCCCCGTCGAGCGGTAAATTCCGTCAAGGCTAAATCTGAGGCGAGACCGATAGCAAACAAGTACCTGAGGAAAGATGAAAAGGACTTTGAAAAGAGAGTCAAAGAGTGCTTGAAATTATGGGGAGGGAAGCGAATGGGGGCGGCGATGCGCCTCGGTGGATGTGGAGCGGTGAGAGCGGTCGCGTCGACTTCGAGCGCGGACGATCGCGGATGCGGTGGCGGCCCAAGCGGGCTGTAGTCATGCCCGTGGAGGCGTCGTCGCGCGATGCGTGGTTAGGCGGCGGCAGCCGTCATGGCGTGCCTCGTGCACTGGCGCTCCGGCGTCGGCAGTGGGCTCCCCATTCGGCAGTCTTGAAACCGCGGACCAAGGAGTCGACATGTGTGCGAGTCAGCGGGCTAGTAAACCGTAAAGCGCAAGGAAGGCGTGGCGGGATCCCTGCGGGTTGCCGTAGGCCGACCTTGATCTTACGAGAAGGGTTGGTGAGAGCATGCTGTCGGGACGAAGATGGTGAACTATGCACGGCGAGCGAAGCGGAGGAAACTACGGTGGAGGCCAGCGGCGATCTTGGCGATGCAAATCGTTAGATGCGACTTGGGTATAGAGGCGAAAGACTAATCGAGCCGTCTAGTAGTGGTTCCCTCAGAAGTTTCCCTCGGGATAGGCTGGAGCCATGAGGCGAGTTCTATCGGGTAAAACCAATGATTAGAGGCATCGGGCGCAATGCCCTCGACCTATTCTCAAACTTTAAATAGGTAGGGCCGTAGCGGCTGCCGTTGAGCCGTGCCGCGGAATCGAGCTCAGTGGGCCATTTTGGTAGCGAGGCTGGCGTCGCGGGATGAGCGGAGCGGGTTCTGATTGCCAACTTCTGCGCTAACCTAGAACCCACAAGGGTGTTGGTGGATTAAGGCAGGCGGGGCGGTGGTCATGGAAGTGAAATCCGCTAAGGAGTGTGTAACAACTCACTGCGAATCAACTAGCCCGAAATGGATGGCTGAAGCGCGTGACCTATACGGCCCGTCGGGGCAAGAGCGAACCACGATGATGTAGGAGGGTGCGGTCATTTGCAAAACACAGGTTGCGAGCGGCGGGCGGCCGTCGGTCTGGGATCTTGGTGGTAGTAGCAAATATTCAAATAGAGAACTTTGAAGGCGAAGGGGAAAGGTTCCATGTGAGCGGCACTTGCACATGGGTTAGTCGATCCTAGAGGCGGAAACCCGTCGGCAGTAGCGATCAGCTTGAGCGAGGAATCGGGTTAAAATTCACGAGCGGGGCGTGAAGGTGGCGCAGCGTTAGGGAGTCAGGAGGCGTCGGCGGGGGCCTCGGGAAGAGTTATCTTTTACGTTTAACTGACGCCCACCACGGAAGCGGCTCGGTAGGAGGTAAGTCAGTGGCTGGAAGAGCACCGCCGCGTCGCGTGGTGTCGGTCGCCCGGCCCGCGAAAATCCGGAGGGCCAGAGTGCACCGCGCGCGGTCGTACTCATAACGCATCCAGTCTCCAAGGTGAGCGACCTGCAGTGCGATGGAACAATGTAGGCAAGGGAAGTCGGCAAAATGGATCCGTAACCTCGGGAAAGGATTGGCTCACGAGACGGAGCACGGGGTCGATCCGAACCCGTCGGTGTCGGTGGGTACTGCTCGAGCTCTCCCAGCGAGGAAGCGCCGCGTGCCGGCGAGGGCGAGGAGGAGCGGCCTCAGGGGCCTTCCGGCGTCGAGCGATCGACTTCGGGCGGATGCGGACAAGGGAATCCGGCATTTAATTAAAACAAAGCATTGCGATGGTCCTGCGGATGCTCCGCAATGTGATTTACGCGGTGCTCACGAATGTCAAAGTGAAGAAATTCAACCAAAGCGCGAAGCGGCGGGAGTAACTATGACTCTCTTAAGGTAGCCAAATGCCTGCGTCATCTAATTAGTGGCGCATGAATGGATTAACGAGATTCCCGTCCACATCACTATCAGTGAAACCACGGACCAAGGGAGCGGGCTTGGCGAGAATCGTGAGGAAAGAAGACCTGTTGAGCTTGACTCTAGTCAGCTTTGTGAAATGACTTGAGAGGTGTAGTATAAGTGGGGTAGGAAGCGGCGAAAGTGAAATACCACTACTTTTAGCGTTATTTTACTTATTAGTGAATCGGGCGGAGCCTTTGCCCTCTTTTGGAACAAAGGCAGCTTGTCGAGGCCGAGAAGACATTGTCGTGGGGAGTTTGGTAGGCGGCACATCTGTTAAAGATACTTGGGTGTCTAAGATGAGCTCAGCGAGCGAAATCTGTGGAACAAAAGGGTAAAAGCTTCGTTTGATTACGATTTCCGGTCAGTCTGAGCCGTGGCGTGGCCTATCGATCCTTTAGACCTTGAATTTGAAGCTAGAGGTGTGGAAAAGTTACCACGAGGGATAAGCGGCTTGTGGCGATAGCGTTCATAGCGGCGTTGCTTTTGATCCTTGATGTCGGCTCTTCCTATCATTGTGAGGCGAATTCACCAAGTGTTGGATTGTTCACCCACTGATAGGAGCGTGGTTTGGTTTAGGCAGTGGTGAGGCAGGTTAGTTTTACCTACGATGGCGATGTCGCAATAGTAATTCAACCTGAGTGCGAGGAGGAGCGTTGATTACGCAATTGGTCATCGGCAGTTGAAGCGATTGCATGTGAGAAGCTACCGTCTTATTGGATTATGGTGAGCATCTAAAGTCAGAATCCGGGCTAGAAGCGGCATAGCGCCCGCCCGTTCTTGACCGACCTGCGGTGGGGTCCTCGACCCCGAGCGCGATGTCGTTGGTCAAGTCACCGCGGCGGAGATGCAGCAGCGAGCATGAAGTACAATTCCTACGGCGGGGGTAGAATCCTGCGGGCGACTTAAATGCAGCGGCGGGGTATTGTAAGTGGCGAGTGGCCTTGCTGCCCGATCCGCGAATTCAGCCTAGGTAAAGCGATTACGTCCCTCCCTCCCTCCCGTTTAATTTCGAAGGCCCCGGTCCCGCGAGGTCCGCGAGCGCAGGGCGGGGGAGGGCCTACACCAGCCAATTTTACCCGTCCCTCGGTTTTCATGCAAGCCGGGCATGACTTCGGGGCCCGTGCCTATGTGCCTATGTGTGCAAACTCCGCCGTGGTAACAAAGTCTCGGCACGCGATGCGCGTGCCTTCATTGGCGTATATGGGCATGGGGTGGCCAAGGAATGCAAAGGAGACAAGCCCGCTGCCACATATTAGCATCACGCGGCCCCAAGTGCACACACTGAGGCGAGGAAGCAGCAGCCTTGGCCCAGGCGCCATAGCAGCCCTATGCCTTGGCCCAGGCGCCATCTGCATGACCGCGCTTGTAGCCCAAGCGCCAGAGCATGCACATGAACAGCAGCTGGCGCCCATTGCTCTTCTTGAACAAGCAGCGGCTGGCGCCCATGGCGAGGAGCGCGCAGCGCCCATAGCATGCAGGCAGCGCGCGCCAGCGAGCGCCCGCCACGCTGGCGGTGGTGGGTGAGGCATACCGCCCGTGGCGCCAGTGGCTGTTGGCTGCCACCCATGGCGCCCACGGCGTGGCGCCCCGTGGCTTGCTAGTTGGCTGTCATGGCATTCCTCTGAAACACCAAATTTGCTAATGTGAGGTTCACGGATGCATGCCACACTCATGCCCATGCACCCGGTGCCCATGCATGCCCCATGCAGCAGCGTTCAAACTTGTCCGTGCCAAACACATTTTGCCGCACAATAAGGCTCCCAACTATCACTTTTGGCATATGAGAGCATTCCCGACAATCAAAATTAACTTCCCATGCACTTGGTTGAACATGTGCCACAGACCCGCGGTGCCCGAGTGCCACCACATGCCCATGCGTTCCAACTTGTCCGTGCCAAACACATTTTACCCGCCTGATAAGGCTCCCAAATATCACTTTTGGCATATGAGAGCATTCCCGACAATCAAAACCAACTCCCCATGCACTTGGTTGAACATGTGCCACGGCCCACGGTGCCCAGGTGCCACGCACATGCGTTCCAACTTGTCCGTGCCAAACACATTTTGCCCGCACAATAAGGCTCCCAAAATCAATTTTGGCATATGAGAGCATTCCCGACAATCAAAATCAACTTCCCATGCACTTGGTTGAACATGTGCCGCGGCCCGCGGTGCCCACGAGTGCAACCGCATGCCCATGCGTTCCAACTTGTCCGTGCAAACACATTTTGCCCGCCAATAAGGCTCCCAAATACCACTTTTGGCATATAAGAGCATTCCCGACAATCAAAACCAACTTCCCATACACATGGTTGCACATGTGCCTTAGCACCCACGATGCCACAGTGTGCCACGCAGCACACATGTATCAACTTGACCGAGCCAAACACATTTTACCCGCCAATAAGCTTTCTAAAATCATGTTACACATGTAAGAGCATTCCCAACAAGAAAAACCAACTTCCCATGCATTTTTAATTTTTTAAATTTTTATACATTTTGCAAATAAAAAAATAAAAAAATATTTTCACATCTCAAAAATTATGAAATTTTTACACAACCTAGAATACATTATTCTAAGCATGCATACAAAAATTTCATCAAAATTCCATGTATTTCTTCAAAAAGGCCCTTATGTCTCCTGCAATGTGATGTTTTCTGCTGTCACAAGGCCAGCGGTTAATTAAGCTCTTTAAGGGGGGTGAGTTGCTGCCTAGGCACCCCCAGCCCATGGCTGCCCACACACCCCTGCGCCCGTGCCATGGCATGGGGTGGGGGTGTGTGAGCATCCATCAATCGCAACTTCTTATGCCCGGCCGCCGTCCCGGCCGCCGTCAATGGTGGCCGCGCCGTCGGAATTCAAAAATTCGGCGGCGGTGGAGCCTCCCAAAGTGCGCGGTTTTGGGATCCTCATGCGATGATGGTTGGCAATGTTCGGCGGAGCATAGCGCGAGGAAGCGACAGCGATATAGGGTGTGGGTTGGTCTTTGGGGTCTCGAATGTGCTTGGGGTAGCGAGGGGATGCTAGTTGCGGCGGTGGTGCTACGTTGCTTGTTGGGTGTTGGGGATTATCCTCGGGAGCCGCGGGAGGCACCATGGTTGGTCTTTGGTGCTGGGCTGCGACATGCATTGCTTTCAAGGCGTGCTTCCCAATCAAATCCCGAATGCGGACGTGACACCGGCAATGAATTTGCATCCTAGCTAGCGATGGGTCTTGGGACATGGGGTGCTTGCGGGCTTGGCTTTGAAAACTCATCTGTGCTCTTGGGCAACCTAAGCATTGCGTGTTGTGGCATCAATGGTGGCCTCGGTTTAAAGTCCGTTCTAATGCTCGGCAATGCCGTGATGCGGCCGCTCGATTGAATGGATCGTCGGTTGGCTGCTAGGTGTTGCCATTAGCGCGATGCGATTTTGTTGCCTAGAACCATAAGCGGTGGTTGCCTTTGGGTTGGGATTTGCGTTCAATTTTAAGCCCGTAGGCTATCGGTGGCCGGGGTGAACTTCGGGGCTTTGCTTTGAAGCTCGTCCGCTCTCTTGGGCAACCTAGGAATTGCGTGTTGTGGCATCTCTGGTGGCCTCGATTTAATGTCCTGTTCTAATGCTCGGCAATGCCGTGATCGCGGCCTCGATTGAATGGGCGTCGGTTGGCTGCTAGGTTTTGCCATTAGAGCGGGTCCGCGATTGGCATTGGTGATAGTGAGCGTGAGAGCTCTTGGGAGGAGCGAGACACCCGTTAGCGAAATGCATGGCAGCGATTGTGTTTAGTTTCCGCACACCACTCGGGGGTAATCTAGAGTCCGTTGCCAATGCCTTGCGCGGCATGTTTTTTTTGCCTAGACACGCAAAACCGGTGGTTGCCTTTGGCGGGGATCGTCTTCAATCTTTGGCCCTTGGGTTGTGGGGGTATCGTTGGTAGCGGTGATTGCGTGCGTCATGCCTAGCGGTGCGGCTTGGCTCCAATTGATTCGTTCGCATGCTTGGTCGGCCTCGTTGTCGATTGGGTTGTGGGCTGTTGGTTGGCGTTGGGTTTGGTATGCTGCGATGGTGTATGAGTTGTGGTATGGTTGTGTGTGTTTTGCGGGCTCCGTGCTTGGGCATGAACTGCTTGCGCTCTCCTCTCGGCCGCTTTCTACGGGGACCTTGTGTCTCTCGGCGTCTTGGAGTTCTTGTGCTGCATACCTAATGTGATGGAATTGGTTGCCAGCGGTGTCCGTTCCTCTCGTGCTCTGCAAGCACGGGGAGGGCGTCAAAATGGCACCGCAGCGTCCCGGCGGCCATTGAAAATTATTTTGTAGCGCCCGCGGTCCTCGTGTGCCTACCGTCCCCGGATCGCGGAACCGTGGGCGTGGGCTTTCATGGCCTTTGAGCCAGCATAGCTTTATCGCTAGTTTTGCACGATTGCGGTGCCGTTGTAGCCGACCCAGGCGTTGGGCTCCGCAGCGGCATCGGCATCAGGGAGAATACTACAGTTGATCACGCCGGTAGTCATATGCTTGTCTGAATTAAGCCATGCATGTGTAAGTATGAACTAATTGGGTGTAAGCTGCGAATGGCTCATTAAATGATTATAGTTTGTTTGATGGTACCTTCTACCGGATAGCGTAGTAATTCTAGAGCTATCGTGCAACAAACCCCGACCTCGGAAGGGGCGCATTTATTAGATAAAAGGTCGGCGGCGCTCGCGTTGCTCACGATGATTCATGATAACTTCGGCGGATCGCTGCGGCCTTATGCGTGACGCATCATTCAAATTTACGCCTATCAACTTTCGATGGTAGGATAGTGGCCTACTATGGTGGTGGCGGGTGGCGGAGAATTAGGGTTGATTAGGAGAGGAGCACGAGAAGCGGCTACCACATCCAAGGAAGGCGGCGGTAGCGCAAATTACCCGATCGACGCGGGAGGTAGTGACAATAAATAACAATCAGGGCTCATGAGTGCAGTAAGTGGAATAGTACAATCTAAATCCCTTGCGAGGATCCATTGGAGGGCAAGTCACGTGCCGGCCCTGGTAATTCCGGCTCAATAAGCGTATATTTAAGTTGTTGCGGTTAAAAGCTGCGTAGTTGGACCTTGGGATGGGGCAAGTGATTCGCCTTTAGGTGTGCACTTGTTGTCCGCGTCCCTTCTACGGCGATCGCTCGGCCTTAATGGCCAGGTGCGTGCCTCGGTCTTTGTTACTTTGAAGAAATTAGAGTGCTCAAAGCAAGCCTACGCTCACGGATACATTAGCATGGGATAACATCATAGGATTTCGGTCCTATTACATTGGCGCCGGGATCGGGTAATGATTACGAGGGGCGGTGGGGGCATTAGGTATTTCATAGTCGAGGTGAAATTCTTGGATTTATGAAAGGCGAACAAGCTGCGAAAGCATTTGCCAAGGATGTTTTCATTAATCAAAGCGAAAGTTGGGGGCTGAAGGCGATCGGATACGTCTAGTCTGACCATAAGCGATGCGAGCCGAGGGATCGGCGGATGTGCTTATAGGACTCCGTAGGCACCTTATGAAATCAAAGTCTTTGGGTTAGGGGGGTATGGTGCGCAAGGCTGAAACTTAAAGGAATTGCGGAAGGGCACCACGGGAGTGGAGCTGCGGCAATTGACTCGGGGAAACTTACAGGTCGGACATAGTAAGGATTGGCGGTGAGAGCTCTTTCTTGATTCTATGGGTGGTGGTGCATGGCCGTTCTTAGTTGGTGGAGCGATTTATGCAGTTAATTCCGTTAGCGAGCGAGACCTCGACACGCTAACTAGCTATGCGGAGGTGACCCTCAGCGGCCAGCTAGAGGGACTATGGCGAGCAGGCCAAGGAAGTTGAGGCAATAGCAGTGCAGTGATGCCGCTTAGATGTTACAGGGCGCCGCAGCCTTTGATGTATTCAGCGAGTCTATAGCCTTGGCGGCGGGGCGGGTAATCTTTGAAATTTCATGCATTGATGGGGATAGATCATTGCAATTGTTGGTCTTCAGCGAGGAATTCCTAGTAAAGCGAGTCATCAGCTGCGTTGACTACGTCCACGCTTTGTACACACGCCCGTCGCTCACTGGATTGAATGGTCGGTGAAGTGTTGGATGCGTCGGCGTGGGCGGTTATTTGCGCGGCGTCCAAGAAGTCCACGAACCTTATCATTTAGAGGAAGGAGAAGTAAGTAACAAGGTTTCCGTAGGTGAACTGCGGAAGGATCATTGTTGAAACCACACGCAATGAGCGACCGTGAACCCGTAAAATACAGCCGAGGCGAGGGCCAACAAAACCGGCGGGCATGCGACTTCGGGCCGGCTGGCGATGCCGCTGCCGCCGCCTTCCCGCCGCGCAAGCGCGAAACCGGCGCAAGCAGCGCCAGGAACTCGAGCGAATCAAGCATTGCCGGCGAGGAGATGAGTGCGGCGTCGAGGGCGGCTGCGTCGTATTACGTATGTCAAAGCGACTCGGCAGCGGATATCTCGGCTCTACGCGCCGATGAAGAGCGTGGCGAAATCACGATGCTTGGTGTGAATTGCGAGAATCCGTGAACCATGAGTCTTTGAGCAAGTTGCGCCCGAAGCCACTAGGCGAGGACGCGTCTACAGGCGTCACACAGCGTTGCCCCACTCCAAACCTGCGTCCCGAGGGGCTGAGTGGCGGATGCTGTGGCCTCCGTGCGCCCGGCTGCGGTTTGGCCCAAATCACGAGCACTTCCGGAGGCGGCCCGCGCGGCAATGGTGGTTGCCGAACCACCGGTGCCATGCAGCCGCGCAGCGCCAATCGTGCCGTAGACCCCGATGCGCCGCGCGTCCCGCGTATGACAGTGAGGCGGGGTTACCGCTGAGTTTAAGCATATCAATAAGCGGAGGAAAAACTTACAAGGATTCCCTAGTAGCGGCCGGCGGGGAGCGGCCAGAGTTGAGAATCGGCGCCTCCGGCGTTGAATTGTGAATCTGGCGTCCTCGTGGGGCCGGGCCCAAGTCCCACAGGAAGGGGCGCAGGAGTGAGCCCGTCGTGCGGGACCACTGTCGCACCAGTATTTGTCTGCGTCGGGTTGTTTGGGAATCAGCCCCGTCGGGCGGTAAATTCCGTCAAGGCTAAATCTGGCGAGGCAGATAGCAAACAAGTACTGCGAGGAAGATGAAAAGGACTTTGAAAAGAGAGTCAAAAGTGCTTGAAATTGTGGGGAGGGAAGCGAATGGGGGCGCGATCGCCCGGTGGATGTGGAGCGGTGAGAGCGGTCCATGCGTCGACTTCGAGGCCTGAACCGATGGATGCGGTGGCGGCGAAGCGGTGTAGTCATGCGTGGAGGCGTCGTCGCGCGCGATCGTGGTTGGCGGCCAGCCGTCATGGCGTGCCTCGTGCACCTGGCGCTCCGGCGTCGGCCGTGGGCTCCCCATTGCGGCAGTCTTGAAACCACGGACCAGTCGACATGTGTGCGGTGTGGGCTGAAATAGTAAACGTAAAGGCGCCAAGGAAGGCTGGCTGGCGGGATCCCCTCGGGTTGCGCCGGCCGACCTTGATCTTAAAGGGGTTGGTGAGAGCATGCTGTCGGGACGAAGATGGTGAACTATGCTGGCGGGGCGAAGCGAGGAGACTTCGGTGGAGGCCAGCGGCGATCTTGCGATGCAAATCGTTAGTGCGACTTGGGTATAGGGCGAAGAGACTAATCGAGACGTCTAGTAGGCTGGTTCCTCGAGAGTTTCCCTCGGGATAGGCTGGAGCCCTTGAGGCGAGTTCTATCGGGTAAAAGCCAATGATTAGAGGCATGAGGCGCAATGCCTGACCTATTCTCAAACTTTAAATAGGTAGGGCGGTAGCGGCTGCCCGTTGAGCCGTGCCGCGGAATCGAAACTCAAGTGGGCCATTTTGGTAGCGAGGCGGCGTCCGGGATGAAGCGCGGGTTCACGATTGCCAACTTCTGGCGCTAACCTAGAACCCTGGGGTGTTGGTGATTAAGGCGGCGGGGCGGTGGTCATGGAAGTGAAATCCGCTAAGAGTGTGTAACAACTCACTGCGAATCAACTAGCGAAAATGGATGGCTGAAGCGGCGTGACCTATCTACCCGCGTCGGGGCAAGAGCGAACCACGATGAGTAGGAGGCGCGGTCGGCTATGGCAAAGAAGCGAGCGGCGGGCGGCCGTCGGTCTGCGGATCTTGGTGGTAGTAGCAAATATTCAAATGAGAACTTTGAAGGCGAAGAGGTTCCATGTGAGCGGCACTTGCACATGGGTTGAGTCGATCCTAAGAGCGGAAACGTCGTAGTGCGCGATCAGCATGAGCAGGGAATGGGTTAAAATTCTGAGCAGGGGCGTGAAGGCGGCAGCAGCGTTAGAGTCCGGAGGCGTCGTGGGGGCCTCGGGAAGAGTTATCTTTTACGTTTAACGACACGCCCACCAGGCGGCTCGGTAGGAGGTAAGTCGTAGCTGGGCCCAGCATGCGTCAGCGTGGTGTCGGTCGCCCGGCAATCCGGGAGGAGGTGCACACCCGCGCCCGTGCGTACTCATAACGCATCAGTCTCAAGGTGAGCGACCTGCAGTGCGATGGAACAATGTAGGCAAGGGAAGTCGGCAAAATGGATCCGTAACCTCGGGAAAAGGATTGGCTCGAGGGAGGCTGGGCCGCGGGGTCCCGATCCGAACCGTCGGTTGTCGGTGGGTACTTTCGAGCTGCTCCCATGGCGAGGCCCGGAGTGCTAGCGTGCCCGGCCGAGGCGGGCAGGAGCGGCCCTCGGGGGCCTTCCGGCGTCGAGCGATCGACTTCAGGCGGAATGCGGACAAGGGAATCCATTTGTTTAATTAAAACAAAGCATTGCGATGGTCCTGCGGATGCTCCGCGCAATGTGATTTACGCGATCTTTCACGAATGTCAAAGTGAAGAAATTCAACCAAAGCGCGGGTAGCGGCGGGGTAACTATGACTCTCTTAAGGTAGCCAAATGCCCGTCATCTAATTGTGGTGGCGCATGAATGGATTAACGAGATTCCCACGTCACATCTACTATCAGTGAAACCACGGCCAAGGAGCGGGCTTGGCGAGAATCGAGGAAAGAAGACCTGTTGAGCGACTCTAGTCCGACTTTGTGAAATGACTTGAGAGGTGTAGTATAAGTGGGGCGGGAAGCGGCGAGTGAAACTACCACTACTTTTAGCGTTATTTTACTTATTAAAGGTATCGGGCCGGGGGCAGCGCCTCTTTTTGGAACAAAGGCAGCCGGCCGAGCCCGTCCGGCCGAGAAGACATTGTCGGGTGGGGAGTTTGGGCAGGCGGCACATCATTAAAGATAGCTTGGTGTCTAAGATGAGCTCAGCGAGGCAATCTAAATGTGGAACAAAGGGTAAAAGCTTCGTTTGATTGATTTCCGTCTGAATCTGAGCAGTGAAAGCGTGGCCTATCGATCCTTTAGACCTTGAATTTGAAGCTAGAGGTGTGGAAAAGTTACCACGGGGATAAGCGGCTTGTGGCGTGGCGTTCATAGCGGCGTTGCTTTTGATCCTTGATGTAGGCTCTTCCTATCATTGTGAAGGCGGAATTCACCAAGTGTTGGATTGTTCACCCTGATAGGGAGCGTGGTGGGTTTAGGCAGTCGGTGAGGCGAGGTTAGTTTTACCCTACTTGATGGCGATTATAGTAATAGTAATTCACTGTCGAGGAGGAAGTTGATTCGCACAATTGGTCATCGGCGCTTGGTTGAAAAGCCGATGGCCTTGGCTACCGTCTTATTTGGATTATGGTGAGCATACCAAGTCGGAATCCAGGGCTAGAAGCGGCAGCAGCCCGCCGCCGTTTGCCGACCTGCGGTGGGGTCCTCGACCCCCAGGCGCGTGTCGTTGGTCAGAGTCCGCCGCGAAGGGAGATGCCTTGCGGGCGATACAATTCCTACAGAAGCGTGGTAGAATCGCTGCGGAGCGACTTAAATACGCGGCGGGGGTATTGTAAGTGGCGAGTAGCCTTCTGCCCGCGATCAGATTCAGCCACTAGTAAACGATTCGTCCCTCCCTCCCTCCCGTTTAATTTCCGAAGGCCCCGGTCCAGTCCGCAGGGCAGACGAGGGGGAGGGGCCTACGGCCAATTTTACCCGCGTCCCTCGGTTTTCATGCAAGCCCCGGGCATGACTCGGGCCGTGCCTATGTGCCTATGTGTACAAACTCCGCCCGTGGTAACAAAGTCTAAACGCGATCGCGTGCCTTCATTAGCGTATATGGGCATGGGGTAGCCAAAGGAATGCATAAGAGGACAAGCCCATTTGCCACATATTAGCATCACGCGGCCCCGAAATTACGAGGCCAGTATGGCGGCCAGCCAGCGTAGCAGTGAGCGCCCGCTGGCAAAACTTGACATGCATAGCCTTGTAGGCACCCGAGGCATCTGCATGAGCCTTGTGGCCAAGCACCAGGGGAGCATCTCACGCGGGCAGCAGCAGCCCAGGCGCCCATTGCATCTTTGCTTGGACAAAAGCGGCCCAGGCATTATGGCGAGCGCCGAAGCCCTTGCCTTAGCGCCAGCGCTTGCTCACAGCGCTTGCTTGCCAGCGCTTGCGCTGAGCACACCCGCGCCCTGGTGGTAGGTAGGCATACGCCCGGTAAAGCGCCCGCGATGGCGCCAAGCACCCGCCGCGCTTACGCCACAGCGTAGGCATGCAGTAACACTGAATTGGCTGTCATAGCATTCCTACGGCTGCAAAATTTGCTATGTAGGGTTCAGGATGCATGCCACACTTTCCATGCCCATGCACCCACGGTTGCCCATACATGCCACATGCCAGCAGCGTTCAAACTTGTCGTGCCAAACACATTTTGCCCACTTTAATAAGGCTCCCACTATCACTTTTGGCATATGAGAGCATTGACAATCAAAATTAACTTCCCATGCACTTGGTTGAACATGTGCCACAGCCCCGGTGCCCGCAGGTGCCACCACATGCCCATGCGTTCCAACTTGTCGTGCCAAACACATTTTACCCGCGCAATAAGGCTCCCAAATATCACTTTTGGCATATGAGAGCATTCCGACCAATCAAAACCAACTCCCATGTACACTTGGTTGAACATGTGCCCATGGCCCCGGTGCCCACGGGTGCCACGTGTCCGCGGCCCTAAGCCTTTGGCACTTTCGCCAAGTAGGCGGTCGGTGCTTACCAACCCCTGGCGGGTAGTAAGCCAACCGACAATATCCACCGTAAAACAAATAACCAGCACGATATTAGTATTGTGCAAGCCGCAAAAACAAGCAACATGATGAAATTGTTAAAATATGGGCCTTAGCAATTAATGCGGACAAGCTCACAAAACAGCGTCGATATAGAAATGCACTTTCGTT
>CM017585.2:6733205-6786051 GCA_007844105.2 Rhamnella rubrinervis
CTTAACTAAATTGCCTTATTCCAAAATCCTCTCAATTTTTCTTATACATTAAGTTCTTATGGACCTCATATGGCTCATAGTCGATGACATGAAGGATCATACATATATTCCACCATTGACACTTGAAAGGCGTTATGCACTGGAGAGCATATATTGGGAGAAATTTAATAGATATGCTAGAGCGCTAAGCTGTCTAATATTTCAAAATGTCCGGGCTTGATGACTCAACTTGAAATTTTTCCCAAACCTCGGTACACTCTTCATTGGTGCAAATTTAAAAATACCTTCTCACGACATTAAACTCATCAACTTTTCGTTAAGTGTCAGTATAGCTTGCACTTTTGTGAGTCTTGAGAAACTTTAATCCTTTGTTGTATTTTATTGATGATGTCATTTGGACTTTGTAAAATTTTCAGCAAGCAACTTTTGTCCGACTTCATCCCAATGAGATCTACAATTCTTAAAGTACGAAACCTCATACGAAGCCATCTTTGATGGAAACATAAAAGCTTTGTTGTAAGCAAACTTGATGAGCACTCAGTAAATATTTTTTGAAGTTTAAATCATCATTGTACACATCAAAGTATCATTAATTTCTCTTGTTTAAGCAATTTCTTTAAGTTTAAGTTTAAAAGTAAAATAGAATTGAAATCGCGTATTTTTATCACGGGTTTAATAAAATGGGTGTATCTCTCAATCTTGATTGCCAATTAAGGTGATTCTTAATGCAATGGAAAGAGCAAATGCACCACAATATTGGTCATTAACAAAGTCTAGTTCAGAAGTTTAGTAGGTCATATTTGGGCCACAATACAACTGTTCAGCACCAGACCAGCCATGTGTTTCTGTATTTGGGCCATATCTCACTCAATACTGGCCCAAATATAGTATTTCTTGATGTTAAGGCTAAAGCTGCATCTACAATATTGATTTTTTGAGAAAAGGATAAATCCACCGAATTCAATATGATATGGCGGTGCAGTGGGGAGACAAGTGTAATATGAATTTTCAAATCAACCTAACTTAATCTCCACCTTCATACAAGTCCTTTGTCATTCGACCCAATATTTCTATAAATATCTGCATTGACTACTCATTTGGGGCATCTTGGTTTTAGAGATCAAGAGCATACTCTTGTATCTTTTGTTTCTCTCTTGTTTGTAATTCTCTGTTGTTCTAAATGAAGGTATGTTCATCTCATTCTTCTTTCTTTGTTTTTCTTTAGTATGAGTGGCTAAACTTTGTTTTGTTAGGGCAAAAGGGTGAAACTCTTGGTAATAAAATAATGTTAGATTAATCTCCTTCTTGAGCTTTAATGTTTATATTATAAAATTATTTATTATATGTTTTGTATTTATTTCATTAATTTAGAAAACCTCCTTGTAAAGTGGGGATCTTGATCCATTATTGACAAGATATTGGCACAATAGATACTTCAACCCATTTGCATATGTTGATGTTATTTGATAATTAAAAGGAAATATAATACAAAACATATAACTATAAAATGAACTTTAAATGTTATCTTTTCGATTGGAATTTCTATTATGTGTGCATTTCAATTGAGTTATTAAAAGAATTAATCTTGTACTTAATTTATATGCCAAGAGGCAAATCTTTTATCATCTTAACTTGTATCACAATACCTTCTTCATCAATTCCTTGTGGATCGACCTCGGACTCGAAAAATTATTACTTGAGACAACTTATACTTGGGATTGCAATGTTTTGGTTGTAGCAAGTTTTAACACCGTTGTCGGGGGTGGTTTGAAGAATAAATTTGTGAGTTTTGTTTTTCTAATTAAACTTCATAAATATGGTATATTTTTTCCTTTCTCTCTAGTATTTTATTATTTTATTTGCATAATATATTGAATGGCTGGTTTTATTATACCTTTTGCTTGTTTATTATCTCTAAATGTCATGGAAGGTCAAGCCTCCTAGTCTTTGTTCATTTCTATTTTATTTCTTTATATTTTTACTTGTTTGTTATTGTTAAATATCATGGAAGGCCAAACCTCCTAACTCTTGTTAATTCCTTTCCATACTTTAATTTTAATGCTCAATTAGTACCATGATTCAAATTCTGGTCACTTGATTAAAATTAATCCGGTACTAAGAGTTTCACCCTTTTAATAAAATAAAGTTTACTTACTCATACTAAAGAAAGAACAAAGAAAAAAAGGAGATGAATATAGTCTTGGAGAAAAGATATTTCAAAGCTACATGATCAGGTAAATGACAGGAGATGAATATATTCAAGCATGGTTTGTGACGATTGATTTTCATGTTCATCATGCACACTTTCATTTTCAGTCATTGTGTCAATTGTATGTGAATGTGGAGATGGTCCAAACAAATCAATATGCAAAGATCAATCTCCTTCTTGAGCTTTAATATTTATATTATAAAATATATGTTTTGTATTTATTGTCAATTAATTTAGAAATCCTCCTTGTAAAATGGGGATCTTAATTCATTGTTGACGATATTGGCACAATGAATGCTTGCATTTGCATGTGTTGATGTTATAATAACATGACACATGCAAATGAAATTTAACATTCATTGTGCCAATATCTGTCAATAATAATTAAAATCTCCATTTTATTAAAAGTAAATATAATACAAAACATATATAACTATAAATGAACTTTAAATATTATATTTTCCTATTGGAATTTCTATTATGTGTACATTTCAATTTGAGTTATAAAAAATTACTTAATTTATATGCCAAGAGTTGGATCCCCTAACTCTAGCAAATCCTTTTATCATCTTAATTTGTGTAATAATACCTTCTTCATCAATTCCTTGTGGATGAGCCTGAGTCGAAATTATTACTTGAGAGTGCAATCTTTTTAGTTATAGCAAAACTCCACAAAAGGTATGTACTTTTCTCAACTTCCTTCAAAATCTAGTATACAAGCCCTCGGTACATCCTACTAAAGTATGAATCGTCTACTCCAGGGCCATCCCATTTGGGAATGAAAAGTTGTCCTAAAGTGAACTTCATCCCATTGCTTTGTACAAACTACTGACGATGTGAACCGGTCTCGATCTGAGAGCAATAGACAATATCACAACATGGAGTCGTCTGATCTAGTCCATGTATAGTTGAGCTACCCTCTCCAAGTGAGTCCTGCATGGGTAGAAAGTAGGCCAATTTTGTTAGCGAGCCACATTACTCAAATGCATCTTTACCTCAGCTGGGATCTTGGCAATCATACTTAAGAAACCAATTACTATCGTTCCCACTTCCACTCTAGAATCAACAACAACTTATACAAACCGGAAGGTCTACAATGCTCGATCCTCACTTGGGCAAGTCACTACTACATGCAAAATGTGACTAATACTACATGCATGCGTCTCACAATGCTCAATCTTACGCTTTAAGCTAGCCTACGAGAGAAGTTTGGAGACATCCACTATCTTAGTAGACCGAGGCGGGTGAGTAAGGTACAGTGAGATCTCTCAACATTTGGTATATACAAATGAGTACTAAACCTCAACATCCTATTTCCATCGAGATTAAATCCGGTCTCTTCCCTTGGATGCGCTAGTTTGATCTTCCTTTATCTTATCCGATCAAGGTTGAATGGGCGACACCAACATGGATAAGCGATTAATAACTAACTCAATATCCATGCTCAACAAATCTTCAAGATATAGGGTTTTAGAAATGATCGGACCATTGCTAAGCGTACATACTTCATGCTCGGAGAATCAGCTACTACATCAGCTTTGCACGGTGATCAACCATCTCCTCTACCTCATTTCAGGTCATTACGGTGAAAAATTACTTGAGATTTTTGTGGTGGGGTGTAGATGTGTAGATGTCATATTTTACCATCCCAGTCTTGGCCTAGATCTTGAGGCGAACACCATCTGCTAGCTTCAAATAGTATGTAGGGTAATTTCACTCATATGGCTTCAGCTGGCATAACTCATAAGCAATCACTTTGTCATTACGCATGAGAACACAACCCCGACCTTTCCTAAAAAGCTTCACGTAGATTAATCGACAAAACAAGAATAGGTGAAGAGACTAGCTTCCTCGTCACTCTTTGGAAACTTTCCTAGCTACTTGTACGAGATAAATTTGGTTTCATTGCATTACGTCATTAGCAATGCAATGAAATTACGAAAAACTCTTGCATGAACCGATGGTAATACCTAACAAATTTAGAAAAGTTTGGATCTCTTAGATGTTTGTCTAATCTATATAACAAAACAATCTTTCACATTTGTTTTGTTGTTGTTTTATATTTAGAAAAGGTGTTTGGTTTTATATTATATAGGCGGTTTGAGGGTTTTGAGAGAAAATAATAGCCAATATTACAGTAGTAGGGTTTACATGACCATTGCATTGGGAGTGCATTAGGAGGTTATAAAACATCAACACATGTACACAAGTTAGACCACACAATTTATAACATTCGGTTTGTGCATATCAACCCACCTTTAGGGTGAGAGGGTTAGTCAGTACGACATATCAAGGAACAAATTGGAGGTGAATACTAATGCTTTGTGACAATGAAGAGCAATTATATTTCAATATTTGATATTTGTAATTCCTATTTTTTTATCACACATGAGGACTTTCCACTTTCATTACTTATAAAAATATGGGTTATAGGTGATTTGGGTGTTAGAGTGTGTTTGAGGAAAGAAAGTTGGGGAACGGTGCGATACGATCAAAGACACTTGTAAAATTGGACTGAGTGCAGCATAGTTTAAACCTGGGATCAATGAACAAGCTTTAAAAAATAAAATGGAAGGGCGGCTTTGTCAAGTCAATGATGAAAAAACTTTGGGGTCACTTTTGAAAACACCGCATAAGATAGAAAAATATATTTGAAGCGGCGTTTCTCAACATAGGAAAGTTTGTTTTGGAAGTTGAGCACTTTCGTTTAGACAACGTATTTTTGAGAGGCCGCGATGTGGAATCATCAGTTTTGACAATCGAGCGGCGTTAATTAAAAATAAACAGGCGGCGTCATTAATGCAAAATATCCAAACTTCAAAAGGCCATAACTTTGCACTCGGACGTCCGATCGAGGCGTATAATATATCGATTGAAGGAAGAGACAAGAGGGCATTCCACGGGTTCAGCCGGTCATAATCATCAAAAATCCATTTTATGAGCATACATGCCAATTTTTCATAAATCTCCCATTTTGAAACTTTTCAATTTAGTATATCTTTGCAACGGCAGCCCAAATTACGATTTAGATGCGGGCACTGCTATCTTCCGGTATCCGTGCGGATCAACCCCAAAGCTTGTCCTTTTTTGGCGGCGAAGTTTGTATAAGTTATTAAATGTGCAATACCCTGTAGCAAATCGTTTTGGTTGCTTCGGCAGGCGTTTTGACACTTACTCTGACGTAACGGGTTCAAATCTCCACGACCTAAAACAGAGTTGCGTTTTTGCGTGGACAATGTAATGGGCAACACTTTTATTTTGCCTCCTTACTAAAATGTAATTAGTCCGCGTACAACCTTTTTTCGGCCTAGGCTGTTAGTACGCTTTTAAAACTCAACTGGACCTTTACTGTTACTTGCCCAACCAACCATGAAATTAGGCCATCAATATAAGGTTCAGGGTTTAATCGTAATTGGGAGCATAGGACTTGGGCTTTCATTGTGTGATTGTAAATGGGCCTTCAACGTAATGGGACCCGATAAAAGTCAACAGTGTAATTTGTTAATAGGATACGATAAAAGGTTCTACACCTCAATTGTTAATGGGTGTACGCCGAAATCCAAGTTTGTTAAATTATTGGGCCTGGACACTGAAATAGCCTGGGTTGTTAATGGGCCTTGGGTTGTAATGGGCTTGGTTTGTATGGCTAAACCTGTGTTGTTAAATCCTATATTGAACCTAGGTTGTTAATGATGGGCTTGAGTTGTTCATGTAGCTACACCCTAAATTGGACCTGGCTTTCTTAATTGGGTCTATAATATATATTTGGCCTGAGTTGTTAATTGAGTGGGTCTGGATTGTTAATTGGGTCTATAATACTGGGCCTCAGTTGATGGGCCTACACACCGTTTATTGGGTCTGCAACATATATTGGGCCTGGGTTGTCAATTGGGTCTGCAACATATATTGGGCCTGGTTGTCAATTGGGTCTCCAACATATATTGGGCCTGGATTGTCAATTGGGTCTACAAAATATATTGGGCCTGGGTTGTTAATTGGTCCTACAACATATATTGGGCCTGGGTTGTTAATTGGTCCTACAACATATATTGGTCCTACAACATATATTGGGCCTGGGTTGTTAATTGGGCCTACACCGTATATTGGATCTGGATTGTTAATGGGTCTACAACATATATTGGGCCTGGGTTGTTAATTGGGTCTGCAATATATTGGGCCTGGGTTGTTAATTGGGCCTACAACGTATATTGGGTCTGGATTGTTAATGGGTCTACAACATATATTGGAGCTGGGTTGTTAATTAGATTACGCAATATATTGGACTGGGTTGATGAGTAGATTACACAACATGTATTGGGCCTGCACGTATATTGAGTGCGGATTTTTAATGGGTCTACACAACATATATTGGGCACGGGTTGTTAATTGGGCCACAGCATTATATTGGGTGCGTTGTTAATGGGTCTACAACATATATTGGGCCTCGGTTGATGGGCTACTGCGGATTATTAGTGCACGCACATATATTGGGCCTCGGTTGATGATTTTACACACGTTATTAGATGCCAACATATATTGGGCCTCGGTTGTTAATGGGTCTATACAACATATATTGGGCTGGGTTGTGGTGGAATTCTGAATATATTGGGCCTTAGTGATGAATTACATCATATCTTTTGATGCAGATTGTTAATGGGTCTACATCATATATTGGGCCTCGGTTGATGGGCTTCTGCGCGTTATTAAGATTACGCAGCATATATTGGAGCACAGGTTGTTAATTGGGACTACAACATATGGGCACCGCAACATTTATTGGGACTACATTATGTGGGTTTGGATTGTTAATGGGTCTACAACATATGTTAGGCCTCGGTTGTGAATGGGCTACTCTACTTGAGTGGGCACGGATTATGCAACATATATTAGGCCTTAGTTGTGACTTGGCCAACAGCATGTCGTCAGTTGTTAATAGACCACATTGTTAAAGCGGGTTCCTTGGGCTGGCACAGGTTGTCATGGGCATGCGAGCTACTGATGGGGGCGTTAGCGGATGCGTGTGTGTGTGCAACTTGGGGGGAGCGGTGATGATCTAATATGTAGCGGAGGCTTGTCCCTTGCGATTCCTTAGCCACCCATGCCCATCTGCAATGAAGGCCAGCGCCAGGCCAGAGACTTTGTTACCGCAGGCGGTTTGCACATAGGCACATAGGCGCGGGGGCCGAGTCATGCGGGGGCTTGCATGAAACCGAGGGGCGTGGTAAAATTGGCCAAGTGTAGCGTCCTCCCGTCCGTCACGTGACCTGCGTGGCCAGGGGCCGAGGAAGTGCGAAGGGGAGGGAGGGAGGGGCGAATGAAGCGGCGGGCTGAATCTCGGTGGATGCGTGGCAGCAAGGCCACTCACGCCACACAATACCCGTCAGCGTATTTAAATTAGATGCGCAAAGGATTCTACCCCCGCTCGGTAGGAATTGTACTTGAGGCGTTGGCGGCATCTCCGCCGTCGCGGACTTGATAACGACCGTGCCTTTGGGGGTGAGGACCCTACTGCAGGTCGGCAAGCGAGGCGGCGAGGCGTCGCGTCGCCACAGCGGATTACGACGGTTGATCATAATCCGGCGCCGCGGTAACCAGCGCCGGCTTTTCAACCAAGCGATGACCAATTGTGCGAATCAGCGGTTCCTCTGTACTAGGTTGAATTACTATTGCGATCATCATCGGTAGGGTAAAACTAACTTTGTCTCACGGCGGTCTAAACCCGACTCCGCGTTCCCTATTGGTGGGTGAACAATCCGACACTTGGTGAATTACGCTTCACAATGATAGGAAGGCGGCAGCCGAAGGATCAAAGCAGCGTCGCTATGAGCGGCTTGGCCCGAAGCCGGTTATCCACATGGTAACTTTTGACACCTCAGCTTCAAATTCCGAAGGTCTAAAGGATCGATAGGCCCGCGCTTTCCGCGGTTACGTATTACGTCTGGAAATCGAATCAAGCGAGCTTTTACCCTTTTGTTCCACACGAGATTTACGTTCTCGTTGAGCTCATCTTAGGACACTGCGTTATCTTTTAGCGGATGTGCACGCCCGAAAACTCCCACGACAATGTCTTCGCGGATCGGCCTTGGCGTGCCTTTGTTCAAAAGAGGCGTGCCAGCCTCCGATCGCGGAATAAGTAAAATAGCGTTAAAAGTAGTGGTATTTCACTTTTCGCGTTTAGGCTCCCACATACTACACCTCTCAAGTCATTTCACAAAATCGGACTAGAGTCAAGCTCAGCGGGTCTTCTTTCCCGTGATTACGCCAAGCCCGTTCCACTTGGCGTGGTTTTATTTGGATAGTAGAGCGAGGGGCGATTAGGAATCTCGTTAATCCATTCATGCGGCGTCACTAATTAGATGGCGAGGCATTTGGCTACCAAAAGAGAGTCATAGTTACTCCGCGTTTACGCGCTTGGTTGAATTTCTTCACTTTGACATTGAGCAGGCGAAATCACATTGCGTGAGCATCGCGGACCATCGCAATGCTTTGTTTTAATTAAGCGGTCGGATTCCCTTGTCGTTACCGGTTGAGTCGGTATTGGCCTTGGGGAAGGCCGGTGCGTTCCGATCCGTCCCGGCCCTTGCGACCAGCTCGCCGCGGGGCGGCTTCGGCGATCCGCAGACGGCGGCGGGTTGGGGCGGGACCCGTGCCGACCACGAGGCCAATCCTTTTCGAGTTCGGATCCATTTTGCCGACTTCCGCGCCACATTGTTCCATCGACGGTGTTCACCTTGGAACGATGCGGTTATGAGTGCGGCCGGCGTGGCGCACTCGGTCCTCCGGTTTTCAAAGGCGCCCAGGCTGCCGGACACCGCGGCGTGCGGTGCTCTTCCGGCCAGCTGGACCTACCTCCGGTGGCCGTTTCGAGTGGGCGGGCATTAAGCGAAAGATAACTCTTCGAGGCCCGCCGGCGTCTCAGGACTCCACTAGCGTTGCGTCGGCCTTCCGTCGGTTGAGAATTTTAACCGATTCCCTTCGAGCTTCAGCGCGGATCGCTTGATGTCGGAGAGTTTCCACATCTCTTAGGATCGACTAACCCATGTGCAAGTGCGTTCACATGGAACCTTTCCCTCGGCCTTCAAAGTTCTCATTTGAATATTTGCTACTACCACCAAGATGCACGCAGAGCGGCCGCTCCGGGGCTCGCGCCCGGGTTTTGCGGCGACCGCCAGCGCCCTCCACTCATCGGGGCACAGCTCTTGCCACGGCGGCGGGTATAGGTCCGCAGCGCTTCAGCGCCATCCATTCGGGGCTAGTTGATTGGCGGTGAGTTGTTACACACTCCTTAGCGGATTCGACTTCCATGACCACCGTCCTGCTGTCTTAATCGACCAACACCCTTTGTGGGTTCTAGGTTAGTAGCGTAGTTGGGCAGTAACCCGGCTTCGGTTCATCCCGCATCGCCCGGTTCGCTTACCAAAATGGCCCACTTGGAGCTCGATTCCGTGCGCGGCTCAGCGAAGCGGCCAGCGTAGTCCTACTCTATTTAAAGTTTGAGAATAGGTGAGGGCATTGCGCCCGATGCCTCAATCATTGGCTTTACCGATAGAACTTCGTCTGCGGGCTCCGGCTATCTGAGGAAACCCGGAGGGAACCAGGCTACTAGGCGGTTCGATTAGTCTTTCCTTATACCGAAGTCAGGGCGAGCGATTTGCCGCGTCGGTATCGCTGCGGGCTCCACGAAGTTTCCTCGGCCGCCCTTCGGGCATAGTTCACCATCTTTGGTCGGGCGTGTACTCTCCTCGAACCCTTCCGGAAGATCAAGGTGGTTCGGCGGTGCAACCAGCGAGGATCCCGCCCGTCGGCTTCCTTGCGCCTTACGGGTTTACTAGCCGTTGGCTTCGCCACACATGTCGGACTCGCTTGGTCCGTGTTTCAAGGCGGGCGAATGGAAACCCGCGGGCGGCCGGGAGGCCTTGCGTGCCGAGCGCGCGCGGCAGCAGCGGCGCTGCCAACCACGCGATCCTGGCGGCAGCGTCTCCACGGGCATGACTACAGCCGGGCTTGGGCGCCACCCAATCCGCGTCGGTCCAGCGTGTCGGCGGACCGGCTCTCACCGTTCCACATCCGGCGAGGCGCATCGCCGGCCCCATTCGCTTCCCTCCCGACAATTTCAAGCACTCTTTGACTCTCTTTTCAAAGTCCTTTTCATCTTTCCCTCGCGGTACTTGTTTGCTATCGGTCTCGCCCGTATTTAGCCTTGGGCCGAATTCCGCCCGATTGGGGCTGCATTCCCAAACAACCCGACTTCGCGGACAGCGCCTGCGTGAGTGCGGCGAGGTCGAACGCGGCAGGCTCTCACCTCCGGGCGCCTTTCCGAGGGACTTGGGCGGTCGCCCGGTGAGGCGCTTCTTGAACTACAATTGAGCGCCCAGGGCCTCGATTCTCAACTGAAACATTCGGTTATTTCGCCGTTACTAGGGAATCCTTGTAAGTTTCTTTTCCTCCAGCTTATTGATATGCTTAAACTTCGGTAGGTAACCACGCTGACACAGGGGTGTATTTGTGGGCGCGGCGTGTGCGGCGCATTAGGAAGTCTGAGCCGCATTGGCGGCTTCCCTTGGCATAGCAGGGTTACAACCACCGATTGGCGGCTCGTCTCAGTGCTTCGCATTTGGGCCACCAGCGGGGCGCGGGGAGCCAGCATCGCCCCGGCCCCTCCGAGGGGCGAGGTTTTGGAGTGGGGGCAGCGTTGTGTGGCGCCCGAGGCGGGCGTGCCCTCGGCCTAGTGGCCGAGCGCAACTTGCGTTCAAAGACTTCGATGGTTCCGCGGGATTACGCAATTCACACCAAGTATCGCATTTATTCTCGTTCTTCATCGATCACGGCCGAGATATCCGTTGCGAGTCGTTTTGACATCTGAGAATCTGACCTTGGCGCCGGACGCGCGCACCATCTACGGTAGCGCGGGGCAATGTTGACCGTTGAGTTCCTTGGCGCGTTTGCGCGGGGTTTCGTTGTCTTGTGGGGAAGGCGGCGGCGAGAGCATCGGCCAGCGAAGCCGAGTCGCATGCCCGGAGGTTGGCCCCGCCCCGGTTGTATTTCTGGGTTCGCGGGTGGTTACTGTGCGGGGTTTCAACAATGATCCTTCAGCGGGTTCACCTACGGAAACCTTATTCGACTTCTCCTTCCTCAAATGATAAGGTTGATGGACTTCTTGTGGCGTCGGGCAGCGAACCGCCCGTCGTCGGCGCAATCAGAACACTTCACGGGACCATTCAATGTCGGTAGGGCGGCGGGCGGTGTGTACAAAGAGGCGGGGCGTAGTCAGCGGTGATGACTCACGCTTACTAAATTCCTCGTTGAAGACCAACAATTGCAATGATCTATCCCGTCACGATGAAATTTCAAAGATTACGGGCACTGTCGGCCAGGGCTATAGACTTCGTTGAATACATCCGATTAAGGCGTCGGACCGAACATCTAAGGGCATCCGAGGACACATTGTGCCTCGAACTTCCTTGGCCTAGCGGCCATAGTCCCTCTAGAAGCTGGCAGCGGAGGTCACCTCCGCATAGCTAGATAGCGGTGAGGTCTGGTTAGATTAGCGGAATTAACCGAGACAAATCGCTCCACCAACTAAGAGCGGCCATGCACCACCACCCATAGAATCAAGAAAGAGCTCCGATCATCAATCCTTACTATATGCGGACACGGTAAGTTTCCCGTGTTGAGTCAAATTAAGCGCGGAGGCTCCCTCTAGTGGTGCCCTTCCGTCAATTCCTTTAAGTTTCAGCCTTGCGACCATACTCCCCGGAACCCAGACTTTGATTTCTCATAAGGTCGTGAGTCCTATAAGCAACATCCGATCCACAGTGCGGCATCGTTTATAGTTGAGACTAGGGCGGTATCGATGCGTCTTGAGCCCCGACTTTCGTTCTTGATTAATGAAAACATCCTTGGCAAATGCTTTTCGCGGTTGTTGCGTCTTTCATAAATCCAAGAATTTCACCTCGACTATGAAATACGAATGCCCCGTGTCCATTAATCATTACTCCGATCCGAAGCCAGGGAATAGGACGAAATCCTATGATGTTATCCCATGCTAATGTATCGAGGCGTAGGCTTGCTTTGAGCACTCTAATTTCTTCAAAGTACGGCACGGAGCCACGACCGGTCAATTAAGGCCGGGGCGCGCCCGGTAGAAGGGGCGTGACAGCGAGTGCACACCCAGGCGGACCGGTTGCCCCGTCCAAGGTCCACTCACGAGCTTTTAAGCGCAACAACTTAAATATCGCTATTGGAGCTGGAATTACATCTTGCACCGGACTTGCCCCAATGGATCCTCGTTAAGGGATTTAGATTGTACTCATTCCAATTACAGACTCATAGAGCCGGTATTGTTATTTATTGTCACTACCTCCCGTGTGAGTTGGGTAATTTCTTGCGCTGCTGCCTTCCTTGGATGTGGTAGCCGTTTCTCGGGCTCCTCTCAGGAATCGAACCCTAATTCTCCGTCACCCGTCACCACCATAGTAGGCCACTATCCTACCATGCCGAAAGTTGATAGGGCAGAAATTTGAATGATCGTCGCCCGGCCTAAGGCCGTGCGATCCGTCGAGTTATCATGAATCATGAACAGCGAGCGAGCCAGCGTCGACCTTTATCTAATAAATCGTCCCTTCGGAGTCGGGGGTTTGTTGCGTATTAGCTCTAGAATTACTACGGTTATCCGGTAGAAGGTACCATCAAACAAACTATAAGCTGATTTAATGAGCCATTAGCGGTTTCACGATGCGAATTAGTTCATACTTACACATGCATGGCTTAATCTTTGAGACAAGCATATGACTCTGGCGGGATCAACGGGTAGCATTCGCCGCGATGCCGTGCAGCGTGAGCCGCGCCTTTGGGTGAAGGGGCCACAGCGAGACGCGGCAATGTGCAAAACTAGCGATAAAGCTATCTTTGGGCGTTGAAAGGCCATGAAAGCCACGCCCGCGTGTTCGCATCGAGGGGCGAGTAGGCACCACGAGGACGTGGCGGCCACAAAATAATTTTCAATGGCGCTTTGGGGCCGCGTGTGCCACTTTGGCGTCCTCCGTGCCCTTGCGAACGAGAGGAATGGGACACCGTTGGCAACTAATTCCATCACATTAGGTATGCAGCACAAGAACCCAGGCGCTCGAGACACAAGGTCCCGTAGCAAAGCGAGAGGAAGCGGCGCCAAGCGGTTCGATGCGAAGCGGGCACGCAAACACACACAACCATACCACAACTCATACACCGCCAGCGTACAGCCAAACCCGCGCAACCAACAGCCCACAATGCGACAGCGAGGCCGACCAAGCATGCGAGCGAATCAATTGGAGCCAAGCGCGGCACCGCTAGGCATGGCGCGCATAGCGACAGCGTCAGCGATACCCACAACCCAGGGCCAAAGATTGAAGCGCATCCCGCTCAAAGGCAACCACGGTTTTGCGTGTCTAGGCAACAAAAACATGCAGCGCAAGGCATTGGCAGGGACTCTAGATTACCCAGTGGTGTGCGGAAACTAAACACAATCGCGCTGCGCATTTACGCTAGCGGGTGTCGTTCCCTCCCAAGAGCTCTCCGTTCACTATCACCAATGCCAACGCGGACCGCCCTATCTGAAGCAAAACCTAGCAGCCAACCGGCGCTTCCATTCAATCGAGAGGCGCATCACGGGCATTGCCGAGCATTAGAGCAGGACATTAAATGAGGCCACGGAGATGCCACAACCGCAATTCCTAGGTTGCCCAAGAAGCGGGCGAGCTTCAAAGCAAAGCCCGAGTTCACCGGGCCACGATAGCCTACGGGCTTAAAATTGAGCGCAAATCCCAACCCAAGGCAACCACGCTGCGTGTCTAGGCAACAAAATGCGTACGCGCTAATGCGAAGCAACACCTAGCAGCCAACCGCGCATCCATTCAATGGGCGGCGCATCGCGGGCATTGCCGAGCATTAGAAGCGGGACTTTAAACGAGCCACCATTGATGCCCAACCGCAATGCTTAGGTTGCCCAAACGCAGATGAGTTTTCAAAGCCAAGCCCGAGCACCCCATGTCCCAAGACCCATAGCTAGCTAGGATGCAAATTCATTGCGGTGTCGCGTCCGTACCGAGGATTTGATTGGGAAGCCGTCTTGAAAGCAATGCATGCCGAGCCCGGCACCAAGACCAACCATAGGGTGCCTCGAAGATCGAGGATAATCCCACACCGAACAAACAGCGTAGCACCACCGCCGCCACTAGCATCCCGCCGCTACCCCGAGCACATTGAGACCCGGCCAGAACCCACACTATATGCGGTGGCTTCCCGTGCCATGCTCGGTCGAACATTGCCAACCATCATCGCGAGGATCCCAAAACCGCGACTCCCTTTGGGAAAATTCCACCGTCGCGGAATTTTTGGAATTCGGCGGCCACCATTGGCCCGGTCGGCGGCGGCCAGACGTTCGCACCATGGATGCCCACACACATTCCCATGCCATAGCGCGGCGTGGTGGGGGTGTGTGGCAGCTCATGAAGACAGAGGTGGGGTGCCTAGGCAACTCACCCCCCTTAAAAGCTTAATTAGCAGTTGGCCTTGTGGCGTGAGAAAACATCACATTCTTGAGGAGACATAAGGGCCTTTTTGAAGAAATACATGGAATTTTGATGAAATTTTTGCATGCATGCTTAGAATAATGTATTCTAGGTTGTGTAAAAATTTCATAATTTTTGGAGATGTGAAAATATTTTTTATTTTTTATTTGCAAAATGTATAAAAATTTAAAAAATTAAAAATGCATGGGAAGTTGGTTTTCTTGTTGGGAATGCTCTTACATGTGTAACATGATTTTAGAAAGCTTATTGTGCGGGGTAAAATGTGTTTGGCTCGGTCAAGTTGATACATGTGTGCTGTGGCTGCGGTGGCATCGTGGGGGGTGCCAAGGTACATGTGCAACCATGTGCATGGGAAGTTAGTTTTGATTGTTGGGAATGCTCTTATATGCCAAAGTGGTATTTGGGAGCCTTATTGTGCGGGCAAAATGTGTTTAGCGCGGACAAGTTGGAGCATATGGGCATGCGGTTGCTCGTGGGCTGGGGGCGTGGCGTGGTTCAACCAAGTGCATGGGAAGTTGATTTTGATTGTTGGGAATGCTCTCATATGCCAAAATTGATTTTTGGGAGCCTTATTGTGCGGGCAAAATGTGTTTGTACGGACAAGTTGGAGCGCATGTGCATGCGGTGGCACTTCGTGGAGCGTGGGGGCCGTGGCACATGTTCAACCAAGTGCATGGGGAGTTGGTTTTGATTGTTGGGAATGCTCTCATATGCCAAAAGTGATATTTGGGAGCCTTATTGTCTTGGTAAAATGTGTTTGGCGGACAAGTTGGAGCATGGGCATGTGGTGGCTTTCGTGGAGCGCGTGGGGGAAACGTGGCACATGTTCAACCAAGTGCATGGGAAGTTAATTTTGATTGTTGGGAATGCTCTCATATGCCAAAGTGATAGTTGGGAGCCTTATTATGCGGGGCAAAATGTGTTTGCACGGACAAGTTTGAAACAGCGTTGGCATGTGGGGGCATGCATGGGTGGTGGTGCATGGGCATAGAGTGTGGCACAGGCATCTGTGAACCTCACATTAGCAAATTTGGTGTTTCAGAGGAATGCCATGACAGCCAACTAGCAAGCCACGGCGGCCCACGTCGTGGCGTGCCATGTGTCACGGCCGGCATTTCATCGAACGCATTGTGGGCGTTTTTCCTACACTTGGGCAAGAAGCATGTGGAGTTCTCTAGATGTGTGTAGAACATTCTAGAAGATTCTAGTGCTTGCTTAGTTGTCGCTTAGTTGTATAGCACTTGGTGGAGTATTCTAGAAGCTCCATCTCGACCGTAGGATCGAATGTATTATAGCCGTTAGATCGTTTGTTGTAACACTATAAATAAGGGGGAGGCTTCATTAGCCAAACCACCAAAGTATTGAGGAATACAATTATTTCTCCCCATCTCTCTCTAGTTTCTCTCTCTAAAGTTCTTGCTTGTTGCTTAGCTTTCTCTTTGTGTGGGCAAGTAGGCTTACTTAGTTGCTTCCGAGGGTCAAAACAAGCAACTAAGGCCGCACGGCTTGAAGGGTTTCAACAAGTCCGTGACAGTTGGTATCAGAGCCACGTTAAGTAAGGTTAGCAAGCAAGCTAGAAGAACCGATGTCTTAGTCAGGGTTGCGGTAGGAGAGAGATGAGGGAAGGGAGGTGAACCCACCATTCAAAGGCGAGCGAGGGGCGTTGAAGTCACGAGCGCTATGGAGCCGCGGTGGCCAAGGTGGAAGTAGCATGCGCCCGGCGTGATGGAAAGGTTGGATGCGTGTCGAGCAAAGCGTGGAGGAGCTTCGAAGGTGGTGTGGGCGACCAAGTGGAGAAACTTCATGGCAACATGCAAGCGGTCCGCGATGCCAATCTCAAAGCGTGGCGTCAAGAGAATGCTACCTTTCAGCGGTGTGCTTGAAACACTTTACGCTCATGAAGCTCAAATGGAGGAGCTTAAGCGCAGTGGAAACTTCGTCGCGGTTGGCGTTATGCAAGCGGGCTGCAACTAGTGGTGCCATCACCACTCAATATGCGGATTTCGACTCCAGGGTGGATGTTCCCAAACCCAAGGAGTTTAGTGGCAGAGGGATGCCAAAGAGTTGGATAACTTCATGTGGCATATGGAGGCGATACTTGGGATCGACATGCGACGAAGGCAAAAGGTAATCACCGCTTCCCTTTACTTAACTGATCTTGGTGCTACGTGGTGGCGTAGAAAACATGAGGAAATGAGAAAAGGGACTTGCATCATCAACTCTTGGGAAGATCTAAAGCATGAGTTGAAGAAGCAATTCTACCCGTGAATCACGATACATGGCCTTGAAAAGAAAATGAAGGAGTTAAAGCATACATGCTCCATTCGTGAGTATGTGGAGGAGTTCTCCGGCCTAATGCTTCAAATTCCCAACATGACCGAGGAGGATCTTCTCTTCAACTTCATGGATGGGCTACAATTGTGGGCATCTCAAGAACTCCAACGACGGGGAATACAAGACATAGCCACGCCCTCACCACCGGAAACTCTCATGAATTATAGGCAAGGTGAGTCCTCAAACTTCGAAACCAAGGGATGATCATGGCGGCGGTGAGAAACAAAGTTCCATAAGGCTCCACAAGGCAAGGATAATTGAGGAAGCCTTCACAAAGCGAGATTGGAAGAGGGAGGCAACAAGGAGGTAAAGCCAAGAACCAAATGCTTTCTTTGTGATGGTCGCATTGGAGGAATGTCCTAAGAAAATGCCCTTAATGCCATGCTTAGCGAGAAGGAAGCATCCGTGAGCGAGAGAGGGAAGCACCGAGCCATTCGAATGGTTGCCCACAACTCCTCAGCGCATTGCATGTCAATCGGTCCGACATCCAACAACAAGGATAGATCCCTCATATGCGTGGCGGCGCGTATAAGCGGGAAGGATCGCCAAGCCATGGTGGACACCGGCGCATCCACAACTTCATTAAAGAGAAGAGGCCATGAGGCTTGGCCTAAAATTGAGGAAAGGGGCAAAGGCGTCTAAAGACCCGTGAATACGAGAGGCAAGACCATTGGATGAGTGCGGCGAGGTGGAGCTAAATCTAAGTGGCAAGGTAAAATAGACTTCTCTATTGCTCTATCGATGACTTTGATATTGTGCTTGGTATGGAATTCTTTAGGCAATTCAATGCCATTCCTCTTCCTCGCTAGCGATGTGTGCATCATGGAGGAAGCCGTGCATGATTCCAACCATGTCAAAACCAAGCACCAACACCAAGCGACTCTCCGCCATTCAACTTGAGAAGGAGTTTGAAGAACATCAAACACATTACCGCTCTTTGTAGGACAAGGGAGGCGAACACTCGAGGAGATACAGAGACATGGGCAAGGTCTTTGAAGAGGTCAAAGGCGTCATACCGTCGAGCTACCAAAGGCTTCCGCCAAATGGTGAGGTGGATCACAAGCTTGAAGGCAAGTTAGGTACAAACACTATGGTTACCAGCGCGAGTGGAAGGGTGAATTGGCATGGACAGTGAGCTCAAGGGAAATGTTCAAGGAGAACATGGAGCATGATGCCAAGCAAGCGACATCGATGCTTTCGGTCATGGAAAGTAAAATGGAGCCAATTTGGGTGAAGATGGCATTCTTCATATCGAGCAACCGCGGTGACATGCGAATAGGTTCGATAACAAAGCATGCCACGACACCAAAGGGATAAGGCATCGAAGCAACAACCTTTGACTCCTCATACCATTGTTCACGAATCACAAGGGAGGAGTCCATCCACTTTCAAAGTTGTCAAGAATGGGACTAAGTATGCGGACTTGGTGAGGCACTACCAGCGGAAGACAACCAGAGAATGGATCGATGGGGCACAAGGAAAAACCATGTTGGAGACCTTGTGTTCAAAGAAAAACCGGCAGGAACAACAAGCACTTATGACATGGGCGATTGGTGCGGGAGGAAAGATCATCAGTCATGAGTACTTCATAAGATGGGAGGGGCGACCGAAGGTGAAGCAAGTTGGAACCATAACTACATGTTGGCAATTCAAGGATCATGTCGAGGGTTCCATATGAGAAGTCGGCGAGGGCGTCGGCGGCATGGAGATGGGGAGAATGTCGCGGTAGGCATTTCATCGAGCGCATTGTGGGCGTTTTCCTACTTGGGCAAGAAGCATGTGGAGTTCTCTAGATGTGTGTAGAACATTCTAGAAGATTCTAGTGCTTGCTTAGTTATTAAACTTAGTTGTATAGCACTTGGTGGAGTATTCTAGAAGCTCCATCTCGGCCAGTAGGATCGAGATGTATTATAGCCGTTAGATGGTTTGTTGTAACACTATAAATAAGGGGAGGCTTCATTAGCCAAACCACCAAAGTATTGAGGAATACAATTATTTCTCCCCGTCTCTCTCTAGTTTCTCTCTCAAAGTTCTTGCTTGTTGCTTAGCTTTCTCTTTGTGTGGGCAAGTAGGCTTACTTAGTTGCTTAGGGTCAAAACAAGCAACTAAGGCGCGGCTTGAAGGGTTTCAACAAGTCAGTGACACATGGGTGGCAGCCACCACGTGAAGGCGTGCATGCCACCCACCACCCGAGGCGTGGGCGTGCACAGGGGCCTGGCGGCGTCGGCGGCATGCCATGGCGTAGCGCGCAGCGACTGCCATGGGCGTAGCGTTTGTCCGGCATGCAATGGCGCCCGGTAGCGTCCGCGGCATGCCACAGGCGCCCAGCGCGTCCGCGGCATGCCACAGGCGCCAGTAGCGCCGGCTGACTTACCATGAAGCGCCAGCCAGCAGCGTCGGCAACTGCGCCCGTCTGTGTGTGCACTTGGGGCAGCGGTGATGCTAATATGTGGCGGCGGGGCTTGTCCCTTGCGATTCCTTAGCCACCCCATGCCCATGCAGCGCCAATGAAGGCGCAGCGCGCGCCGAGACTTTGTTACCGCAGGCGGAGTTTGCACACATAGGCACATAGGCGCGGGGCCGAGTCATGCGGGGCTTGCATGAAAGGGGCGTGGTAAAATTGGCCAAGTGTAGCGTCCTCCCGTCCGTCTGTGACCTGCGTGGCCGAGGGCCTTGGAGAAGCGGGGAGGGAGGGAGGGGCGAATCGAGCGGCAGCGGGCTGAATCTCGGTGGATGCGTGGCAGCAAGGCCACTCGCCACTACAATACCCGTCAGCGTATTTAAGTAGATGCGCAAAGGATTCTACCCGCGCTCGGTAGGAATTGTACTTCAAAGCGGCCGCGGCATCTCGCGTCGCGGACTTGACCAACGACCGCGTGCCTTTGGGGTCGAGGACCCTACTGCAGGTCGGCAAGCGGGCGGCGAGCGTCGTCGCTTAGCGGATTACGACTTAGAAGCGTTGATCATAATCCGGTACGCGCGGTAACCAGCGCCAGCGGCTTTTCAACCAAAGCGCGATGACCAATTGTGCGAATCAGCGGTTCCTCTGTACTAGGTTGAATTACTATTGCGATCTTGTCATCGGTAGGGTAAAACTAACTTTGTCTCACGGCGGTCTAAACCCGACTCCGCGTTCCCATTGGTGGGTGAACAATCCACACTTGGTGAATTACGCTTCACAATGATAGGAAGAGCCGACATGAAGGATCAAAAGCAGCGTCGCTATGAGCGGCTTGGCGCCACAAGCGGTTATCCACTGGTAACTTTTACGACACCTCAGCTTCAAATTCCGAAGGTCTAAAGGATCGATAGGCCGCGCTTTCCGCGGTTACGTATTACGTGCTGGAAATCAGAATCAAGCGAGCTTTTACCCTTTTGTTCCACACGAGATTTACGTTCTCGTTGAGCTCATCTTAGGACACTGCGTTATCTTTTAGCGGATGTGCGCCGACCAAACTCCCACGACAATGTCTTCCGCGGATCGGCCCTTGGCGTGCCTTTGTTCCAAAAGAGGCGATGCCGCCTCCGTCCGCGGAATAAGTAAAATAGCGTTAAAAGTAGTGGTATTTCACTTTCGCGTTTAGGCTCCCACTTATACTACACCTCTCAAGTCATTTCACAAAGTCGGACTAGAGTCAAGCTCAGAGGTCTTCTTTCCCGTGATTACGCCAAGCCCGTTCCACTTGGCGTGGTT
This sequence comes from Rhamnella rubrinervis, assembly GCA_007844105.2. Lineage (NCBI taxonomy): Eukaryota > Viridiplantae > Streptophyta > Magnoliopsida > Rosales > Rhamnaceae > Rhamnella > Rhamnella rubrinervis. Next base: position 6,754,012 of record CM017585.2, read on the forward strand.
TTATTTGGATAGTAGCGAGGGGCGATGGGAATCTCGTTAATCCATTCATGCGGCGTCACTAATTAGATGGCGAGGCATTTGGCTACAAAAGAGTCATAGTTACTCCGCGTTTACCAGCTTGGTTGAATTTCTTCACTTTGACATTGAGCAGCGGGAAATCACATTGCGTGAGCATCGCGAGGACCATCGCGATGCTTTGTTTTAATTAAGCGGTCGGATTCCCCTTGTACCGTTACGTCGGTATTCGGCGCGGGGAAGGCCGGGCCGTTCCCGATCCGTCCCGGCGGGCGGCGACCAGCTCGCGCGGGAAGCGGCTTCGGCGATCCGCAGGCGGTAGGCGGGTTGGGGCTGGGACCCGTGCCGACCACCGAGCCAATCCTTTTCGAGTTCTGGATCCATTTTGCCGACTTCCCTTGCCTACATTGTTCCATCGACGGACATTCACCTTGGAACGATGCGGTTATGAGTGCGGCCGGGCGTGGCGACTTCGGTCCTCCGGATTTTCAAGGGCGCGAGCGCTGCGGACACCGCGCGGCGTCGCGGTGCTCTTCCGGCCGCTGGACCACTACCTCCGGTGGCCGTTTCGAGTGGGCGGTACATTAAGCGAAAGATAACTCTTCGAGGCCCGCCGGCGTCTCGGACTCCTAGCGTTGCGTCGGCCTTCCGCGTCGGTTGAATTTTAACGATTCCCTTCGAAGCTTCAGCGGATCAGCTGTCAGCAGGTTTCCCATCTCTTAGGATCGACTAACCCATGTGCAAGTGCGTTCACATGGAACCTTTCCCTCTTGACCTTCAAAGTTCTCATTTGAATATTTGCTACTACCACCAAGATGCACCCGGCGCTCAGCGGGCTCGCGCCCGAGGTTTTGCGGCGACCCGCGCCCTCCTACTCATCGGGGCACAGCTCTTGCCACGGCGGCGGGTATAGGTCCGCGCTTCAGCGCCATCCATTCCGGGGCTAGTTGATTGGCGGGTGAGTTGTTACACACTCCTTAGCGGATTCGACTTCCATGACCACCCCTGCTGTCTTAATCGACCAACACCCTTTGTGGGTTCTAGGTTAGCGTAGTTGGGCGCGTAACCCGGCTTCGGTTCATCCATCGCCCGATTACGCTTACCAAAATGGCCCACTTGGAGCTCGATTCCGTGCGCGGCTCAGCGAAGCGGCAGCGCGTCCTACTATTTAAAGTTTGAGAATAGGTGAGGGCATTGCGCCCCGATGCCTCTAATCATTGGCTTTACCGATAGAACTTCGTCTGCGGGCTCCGGCTATCTGAGGAAACGGAGGGAACCGGCTACTAGGCGGTTCGATTAGTCTTTCGCCCATATACCCAAGTCAGACGAGCGATTTGCCGCGTCGATATCGGCTGCGGGCCTCCGAGTTTCCTCGGCCGCCCTTCGGGCATAGTTCACCATCTTTGGGTCCCGGCGGTATGCTCTCACTCGAACCGCTACCGAGAAGATCAAGGTGATTGGTGGTGCAACCAGCGAGGATCCCGCCGGTCGGCTTCCTTGCCTTACGGGTTTACTAGCGGTTGGCTTCGCTACATGTCGGACTCCTTGGTCCGTGTTTCAAGGCGGGCGAATGGGAACCGCGGGCGGCAGCGGGCCTTGCAGAGCCGCCGCGGCAGCGCGCGCCAACCACGATCGCGGCGGCAGCGTCTCCCGGGCATGACTACAGCCGGGCTTGGGCGCCACCGCGATCCGCGTCGGTCCAGCGCCGAGTCGATCGGCGGACCGGCTCTCACCGTTCCACATCCGGCCGAGCGCATCGCGGCCCCATTCGCTTCCCTCCCGACAATTTCAAGCACTCTTTGACTCTCTTTTCAAAGTCCTTTTCATCTTTCCCTCGCGGTACTTGTTTGCTATCGGTCTGCGCGTATTTAGCCTTGGGCCGAATTTACCGCCCGATTGGGGCTGCATTCCCAAACAACCCGACTTCATGACGGCGCCTGCGTGGTGCGGCGAGGTCGAACGCGGCGGGGCTCTCACCTCCGAGCGCCCCTTTCCGAGGGACTTGGGCGGTCGCCCGGAGGGCGCTTCTTGACTATTGAGCAGCGGGCTCGATTCTCAACTGAGGCATTCGGTTAGCTCGCCGTTACTAGGGAATCCTTGTAAGTTTCTTTTCCTCCGCTTATTGATATGCTTAAACTTCGGTGGGTAACCCGCTGACACAGGTGTATTTGTGGGCCCGCGTGTGCGGCGCATTAGGAATCTGAGCGCGCATTGGCGGCTTCGCGTATCGTATGGCAGAGGTTCGACAACCACCGATTGCCTGGCGCTTCGTCTCAGTGCTTCGCATTTGGGCCAACCAGCGAGCAGGGCGCGGCGGAGGCCAGCATCGCCCCGCCCCAGCCCGAGGGCGAGGTTTGGAGTGGGGGCAGCGTTGTGTGTGGCGCCCGAGCGGGCGTGCCCCGGCCTAGTGGCCGAGGCGCAACTTGCGTTCAAAGACTTCGATGGTTCCGCGGGATTACGCAATTCACACCAAGTATACGCATTTCGCTTCGTTCTTCATCGATCACGAGGCGAGATATCCGTTCGAGAGTCGTTTTGACATCTGAGAATCTGACCTTGGCGCCGGGGCGCACCATCTACGGGCGCGGGGCAATGCTGATCGTTCGAGTTCCTTGGCGGGTTTCGCGGGGTTTCGTTGTCTTGGCGGGGAAGCGGCGGCGGAGCATCGGCCAGCGAAGCCAGTCGCATGCCCGCCGGGGTTTGGGTTGGCCCTCGCCCGGTTGTATTTCTGGGTTCCGCGGGTGGTTACTGCGTGCGGGGTTTCAACAATGATCCTTCGCGGGTTCACCTCGGAAACCTTATTCGACTTCTCCTTCCTCTAAATGATAAGGTTGATGGACTTCTTGTGGCGTCGACGTGAACGCCCGCGTCGGCGCAATCCGAACACTTCAGGACCATTCAATGCGGTAGGGCGGCGGGTGTGTGTACAAAGGCGGGGGCGTAGTCAGCGAGATGACTTCGCTTACTAGGAATTCCTCGTTGAAGACCAACAATTGCAATGATCTATCCCCATCCGCGATGAAATTTCAAAGATTACGGGCACATCGGCCAAGGCTATAGACTTCGTTGAATACATCGATGTAGCGGCGTCGCGGCCGAACATCTAAGGGCATCCGCGGACACATTGTGCCTCGAACTTCCTTGGCCTAGCGGCCATAGTCCCTCTAAGAAGCTGGCAGCGGAGGGTCACCTCCGCATAGCTAGTTAGCGGTGAGGTCTCGTTAGATTAGCGGAATTAACGGACAAATCGCTCCACCAACTAAGAGCGGCCATGCACCACCACCCGTAGAATCAAGAAGAGCTCCGGTCTCAATCCTTACTATGCGGACTGGTAAGTTTCCCGTGTTGAGTCAAATTAAGCCCGAGGCTCCACTCTAGTGGTGCCCTTCCGTCAATTCCTTTAAGTTTCAGCCTTGCGACCATACTCCCCGGAACCCAAGACTTTGATTTCTCATAAGGTGCGTGAGTCTATAAGCAACATCCGCCGATCCACAGTGCGGCATCGTTTATAGTTGAGACTAGGGCGGTATCGATCGTCTTGAGCCCCGACTTCGTTCTTGATTAATGAAAACATCCTTGGCAAATGCTTTCGCGATTGTTGCGTCTTTCATAAATCCAAAAATTTCACCTCGACTATGAAATCTGAATGCCCCGTCCATTGTCATTACTCCGATCCGAAGGCCAGAGAATAGGACGAAATCCTATGATGTTATCCCATGCTAATGTATCAGGCGTAGGCTTGCTTTGAGCACTCTAATTTCTTCAAAGTATTGCAGGAGCCGCGACCGGTCAATTAAGGCGAGGCGCATGCGGTAGAAGGGGCGTGACAGCGGTGCACACAGGCGGACCGGTTGCCCGTCGTCGAGGTCCAACTCGAGCTTTTAAGCGCAACAACTTAAATATCGCTATTGGGTGGAATTACATTCTTGGCACGGACTTGCCCTCAATGGATCCTCGTTAAGGGATTTAGATTGTACTCATTCCAATTACGGACTCATAGAGCCGGTATTGTTATTTATTGTCACTACCTCCCGTGTCGGAGATTGGGTAATTTCTTGGCGCTGCTTGCCTTCCTTGGATGTGGTAGCCGTTTCTCGGGCTCCCTAGAATCGAACCCTAATTCTCCGTCACCCGTCACCACCATAGTAGGCCACTATCCTACCATGAAAGTTGATAGGGCAGAAATTTGAATGATCGTCGCGGCCTTAAGGCCGTGCGATCCGTCAGTTATCATGAATCATCGAGCAGCAGGCGAGCCAGCGTCGACCTTTATCTAATAAATCGTCCCTTCCGGAGGTGGGGTTTGTTGCGTATTAGCTCTAGAATTACTACGGTTATCAGAGTAGAAGGTACCATCAAACAAACTATAAGCGATTTAATGAGCCATTAGCGGTTTCACGATGCGAATTAGTTCATACTTACATGCATGGCTTAATCTTTGAGACAAGCATATGACTCTTGGCGGGATCAACGGGTAGCATTCGCTTAGCGATGCGTGCAGCGTGAGCCTTGCGGGGTGAAGGGCCACAGCAGACGCGGCAATCGTGCAAAACTAGCGATAAAGCTATCTTTGGGCGTTGAAAGGCCATGAAAGCCGCGCCGCGTGTTCGCATCGAGGGGCGAGTAGGCACCACGAGGTGGCGGCCACAAAATAATTTTCAATGGCGCTGGGGCCGCGTGTGCCACTGGCGTCCTCCCGTGCCCTTGCGAGCCGAGAGAGGAATGGGACACCGTTGGCAACTAATTCCATCACATTAGGTATGCGGCACAAGAACCCAAGGCCTTTCGAGACACAAGGTCCCGTAGCAAAGCGAGAGGAAGCGGCGCCAAGCGATTCGATGCGAAGCGCGGCACAAACACACACAACCATACCACAACTCATACACCGCCAGCGTACAGCCAAACCGCGCCAACCAACAGCCCACCCATGCGACAGCGAGGCCGACCAAGCATGCGAGCGAATCAATTGGAGCCAAGCGGCACCGCTAGGCATGGCGCGCATAGCGACAGCGTCAGCGATACCCCACCGAGGGCCAAAGATTGAAGGCGCATCCCGCTCAAAGGCAACCACGGTTTTGCGTGTCTAGGCAACAAAACATGCAGCGCAAGGCATTGGCAGCGGACTCTAGATTACCCCGTGGTGTGCGGAAACTAAACACAATCGCTGCGCATTTACGCTAGCGGGTGTCTTCGTTCCCTCCCGAGAGCTCTCACGTTCACTATCACCAATGCCAACAGCGGGACCGCCCTATCTGAAGCAAAACCTAGCAGCCAACCGGCGCTTCCATTCAATGAGAGGCGCATCACGGGCATTGCCGAGCATTAGAACGGGACATTAAATCGAGGCCACGAGAGATGCCACAACCGCAATTCCTAGGTTGCCCGAAGCGGGCGAGCTTCAAAGCAAAGCCCCGAGTTCACCGGGCCACGATAGCCCACGGGCTTAAAATTGAGCATAAATCCCAACCCAAAGGCAACCACGCTTTGCGTGTCTAGGCAACAAAATGCGTACGCGCTAATACGAAGCAACACCTAGCAGCCAACGGCGCATCCATTCAATGGGCGGCGCATCGCGGGCATTGCCGAGCATTAGAAGCGGGACTTTAAGCGAGGCCACCATTGATGCCACAACCGCGCAATGCTTAGGTTGCCCAAGAGCACAGATGAGTTTTCAAAGCCAAGCCCGCAAGCACCCCATGTCCCAGAGACCCGGCTAGCTAGGATGCAAATTCATTGCGGTGTCGCGTCCGTACCGAGGATTTGATTGGGAAGCGCGTCTTGAAAGCAATGCATGTCGCGGGCCCGGCACAAAGACCAACCATAGGGTGCCTCGAAGAATCGAGGATAATCCCGACACCGAACAAACAGCGTAGCACCACCGCCAGCTAGCATCCCCCGCTACCCCGAGCACATTGAGACCCGGCCAGAACCCATATATCGCGGTCGCTTCCCGTGCCATGCTCGGTCGAACATTGCCAACCATCGCGCATGAGGATCCCAAAACAGCGACTCCCTGGGAAAATTCCACCGTCGCGGAATTTTTGGAATTCCGGCGGCGGCCACCATTGGCGGCCGTCGGCGGCGGCCGACGTTGTCGCACCATGGATGCCCACACCCCCATTCCCATGCCATAGCGCGGCGTGGTGGGGGTGTGTGAGCAGCTCAAAGACAAAGTGGGGTGCCTAGGCAACTCGCCCCCCTTAAAGAATTAGTTGGCCTTGTGGCCGAGAAAACATCACATTCTTGTGAGGAGACATAAGGGCCTTTTTGAAGAAATACATGGAATTTTGATGAAATTTTTGCATGCATGCTTAGAATAATGTATTCTAGGTTGTGTAAAAATTTCATAATTTTTCAGAATGTGAAAATATTTTTTATTTTTTATTTGCAAAATGTATAAAAATTTAAAAAATTAAAAATGCATGGGAAGTTGGTTTTCTTGTTGGGAATGCTCTTACATGTGTAACATGATTTTAGAAAGCTTATTGTGCGGGGTAAAATGTGTTTGGCTCGGTCAAGTTGATACATGTGTGCTAGCGGTGGCACGGTGGCATCGTGGGGGTGCCAAGGTACATGTGCAACCATGTGCATGGGAAGTTAGTTTTGATTGTTGGGAATGCTCTTATATGCCAAAAGTGGTATTTGGGAGCCTTATTGTGCGGGGCAAAATGTGTTTGGCACGGACAAGTTGGAACGCATGGGCATGCGGTTGCACTCGTGGGCACCGTGGGGGGCGTGGCACATGTTCAACCAAGTGCATGGGAAGTTGATTTTGATTGTTGGGAATGCTCTCATATGCCAAAATTGATTTTTGGGAGCCTTATTGTCTTGCGGGGCAAAATGTGTTTGTACGGACAAGTTGGAGCACATGTGCATGCGGTGGCTTCGTGGGCCTTGTGGGGGCGTGGCACATGTTCAACCAAGTGCATGGGGAGTTGGTTTTGATTGTTGGGAATGCTCTCATATGCCAAAAGTGATATTTGGGAGCCTTATTGTGCGGGGTAAAATGTGTTTGTACGGACAAGTTGGAGCGCATGGGCATGTGGTGGCACTTCGTGGGCGCAGTGGGGGCTGTGGCACATGTTCAACCAGTGCATGGGAAGTTAATTTTGATTGTTGGGAATGCTCTCATATGCCAAAGTGATAGTTGGGAGCCTTATTATGCGGGGCAAAATGTGTTTAGCGCGGACAAGTTTAAACAGCGTTGGCATGTGGGGGCATGCATGGGCACGTGGTGCATGGGCATAGAGTGTGTACGGGCATCATGAACCTCACATTAGCAAATTTGGTGTTTGAGGAGGAATGCCATGACAGCCAACTAGCAAGCCACGGCGGCCCGCGTGCGTGGCGTGCCATGTGTGTGACGGCATTTCATCGAGCGCATTGTGGGCGTTTTTCTACACTTGGGCAAGAAGCATGTGGAGTTCTCTAGATGTGTGTAGAACATTCTAGAAGATTCTAGTGCTTGCTTAGTTGTAAACTTAGTTGTATAGCACTTGGTGGAGTATTCAGAAGCTCCATCTCGAGGTAGGATCGAATGTATTATAGCCGTTAGATGGTTTGTTGTAACACTATAAATAAGGGGAGGCTTCATTAGCGAAACCACCAAAGTATTGAGGAATACAATTATTTCTCCCCATCTCTCTCTAGTTTCTCTCTCTAAAGTTCTTGCTTGTTGCTTAGCTTTCTCTTTGTGTGGGCAAGTAGGCTGCTTAGTTGCTTGGGGGTCAAAACAAGCAACTAAGGCCTTGGCTTGAAGGGTTTCAACAAGTCCGTGGCGGTTGGTATCGAGCCGCGTTAAGTAAGGAGTTAGCAAGCTAGAAGAACCGCGATGTCTTCGTCGAGGTTGCGGTAGGAGAAGAGATGAGGGAAGGGAGGTCGAACCCACCATTCCAAGGCGAGCGAGGGCGTTGAAGTCACGAGCGCTATGGAACCACGGTGGCCAAGGTGGAAGTAGCTGTGCCCGGCGTGATGGAAAGGTTGGATGCGTGTGAGCAAAGCGTGGAGGAGCTCGAAGGTGGTGTGGGCGACCAAGTGGAGGCTTCATGGCAACATGCAAGCGGTCCGCGATGCCAATCTCAAAGCGTGGCGTCAAGAGATGCTACCTTTCAAGCGAGTGCTTGAAACACTTTAAACTCATGAAAGCTCAAATGGAGGAGCTTAAGCGGTGGAGGAAACTTCGTCTTGGATTGGGCGTTATGCAAGCGGGCTGCAACTAGTGGTGCCATCACCACTCAATATGCGGTTTCGACTCCAAGGGTGGATGTTCCCAAACCCAAGGAGTTTAGTGGCAAGAGGGATGCCAAAGAGTTGGATAACTTCATGTGGCATATGGAGCGATACTTCGAGGGAATCGACATGCGCCGAAGGCAAAAGGTAATCACCGCTTCCCTTTACTTAACTGATCTTGGTGCTACGTGGTGGCGTAGAAAACATGAGGAAATGAGAAAAGGGACTTGCATCATCAACTCTTGGGAAGATCTAAAGCATGAGTTGAAGAAGCAATTCTACCCGTGAATCACGATACATGGCCTGAAAGAAAATGAAGGAGTTAAAGCATACATGCTCCATTCGTGAGTATGTGGAGGAGTTCTCGACCTAATGCTTCAAATTCCCACATGACCAGGAGGATCTTCTCTTCAACTTCATGGATGGGCTACAATTGTGGGCATCTCGAGAACTCCAGCGGCGGGGAATACAAGACATGCCACCGCCCCACACAGCGGAAACTCTCATGAATTATAGGCAAGGTGAGTCCTCAAACTTCGAAACCAAGGGATGATCATGGCGGCGGTGAGAAACAAAGTTCCATAAGGCTCCACAAGGCAAGGATAATTGAGGAAGCCTTCACAAACCGAGATTGGAAGAGGGAGGCAACAAGGAGGTAAAGCCAAGAACCAAATGCTTTCTTTGTGATGGTCGCATTGGGGGAATGTCCTAAGAGAAATGCCCTTAATGCCATGCTTAGCGAGAAGGAAGCATCCGTGAGCGAGGAGAGGAAGCACCGAGCCATTCGAATTGGTTGCCCACACTCCTCAGCGCATTGCATGTCAATCCGGTCCCGACATCCAACAACAAGGATAGATCCCTCATATGCGTGGCGGCGCATATAAGCGGGAAGGATCGCATGAAGCCATGGTGGACACGGCGCATCCCAACTTCATTAAAGAGAAGAGGCCATGAGGCTTGGCCTAAAATTGAGGAAAGGGCAAGAGGCGTCTAAAGACCGTGAATACGAGAGCAAGACCATTGGATGAGTGCGGCTCGCGAGGTGGAGCTAAATCTTTCGTGGCAAGGTAAAATAGACTTCTCTATTGCTCCTATCGATGACTTTGATATTGTGCTTGGTATGGAATTCTTTAGGCAATTCAATGCCATTCCTCTTCCTTACTGCGCGATGTGCATCATGGAGGAAGCCGTGCATGATTCCAACCATGTCAAAACCAAGCACCAACACCAAGCGACTCTCCGCCATTCAACTTGAGAAGGAGTTTGAAGGATCAAACACATTACAGCTCTTTGTAAGGACAAGGGCGAACACTCTCGAGGAGATAGAGACATGGGCAAGGTCTTTGAAGAGGTCAAAGGCGTCATACGTCGAGCTACCAAAGGAGCTTCCGCCAAATGGTGAGGTGGATCACAAGCTTGAAGGCAAGTTGGTACAAACACTATGGTTACCAGCGCGCCAGTGGAAGGGTGAATTGGCATGACAAGTGAGCTCAAGGGAAATGTTCAAGGAGAACATGGAGCATGATGCCAAAGCAAAGCGACATCGATGCTCGGTCATGGAAAGTAAAATGGAGCCAATTTGGGTCGAAGATGGCATTCTTCATATCGAGAGGCAACACGGTGACATGCCGAATAGGTTCGATAACAAAGCATGCCCGCGACACCAAAGGGATAAGGCATCGAAGCAACAACCTTTGACTCCTCATACCATTGTTCACGAATCACGAAGGGAGGAGTCCATCCACTTTCAAAGTTGTCAAGAATGGGACTAAGTATGCGGACTTGGTGAGGCACTACCCGCGGAAGACAACCAAGAGAATGGATCAATGGGCAGGCACAAGGAAAAACCATGTTGGAGACCTTGTGTTCAAAGAAAACCGGCCGGGAACAACAAGCACTTATGACATGGAGCGATTGGTGCGCGGGAGGAAAGATCATCCGAGTCATGAGTACTTCATAAGATGGGAGGGACGACCCGAAGGTGAAGCAAGTTCGGAACCCGCAACTACATGTTGGCAATTCAAGGATCATGTCAAGGGGTTCCATATGAGAAGTCGACGAGGGCGTCGGCGGCATGGAGTGAGGGGAGAATGTCACGGCGGCATTTCATGAGCGCATTGTGGGCGTTTTTCTACACTTGGGCAAGAAGCATGTGGAGTTCTCTAGATGTGTGTAGAACATTCTAGAAGATTCTAGTGCTTGCTTAGTTAACAGTTGTATAGCACTTGGTGGAGTATTCTAGAAGCTCCATCTCGGTAGGATCGAATGTATTATAGCCGTTAGATGCGTTTGTTGTAACACTATATAAATAAGGGGAGGCTTCATTAGCCAAACCACCAAAGTATTGAGGAATACAATTATTTCTCCCCATCTCTCTCTAGTTTCTCTCTCTAAAGTTCTTGCTTGTTGCTTAGCTTTCTCTTTGTGTGGGCAAGTAGGCTTACTTAGTTGCTTCCGAGGGTCAAAACAAGCAACTAAGGCGCTGCGGCTTGAAGGGTTTCAACAAGTCCGTGACACGTGGGTGGCAGCCCGCCACGTGAAGCCAGCGTGCGTGCCCCACCCACCACCAGCGAGGCGTGGGGCGTGCACAGGGCTGCCAGCGTCGGCATGCCATGAAGCGCAGCGCGTACCATAGGCGCCAGTAGCGTTTGTCCGCGCATGCAATGGAAGCCCAGTAGCGTCATGGCATGCCACTGGCGGTAGCCCATCCGTGCATGCCAAGCCCAGCGCCCAGCGGCGGCTTACCATGGGCGGCCAGCGTCGGCGGCTTGCGCCCGTCGTGTGTGCACAGGGGCAGCGGTGATGCTAATATGTGGCAGCGGGGCTTGTCCCCTTGCGATTCCTTAGCCACCCCATGCCCATGCAGCGCCAATGAAGGCGCAGCGCATGCAGGCGAGACTTTGTTACCGCAGGCGGAGTTTGCACACATAGGCACATAGGCGCGGGGGCCGAGTCATGCGGGGCTTGCATGAAAAACGAGGGGCGTGGTAAAATTGGCCAAGTGTAGCGTCCTCCCGTCCGTCTGTGACCTGCGTGACCAGGGGCCTTGGAAGTAAGCGGGGAGGGAGGGAGGGGCGAATCGAAGCGGCGAGGCTGAATCTCGGTGGATGCGTGGCAGCAAGGCCACTCTGCCACTACAATACCCGTCAGCGTATTTAAGTGATGCGCAAAGGATTCTACCGCTTCGGTAGGAATTGTACTTGGCGTAGCGGCATCTCCGCCGTCGCGGACTTGATAACGACCGCGTGCCTTTGGGGTGAGGACCCTGCGCAGTCGGCAAGCGGGCGGCGCGTCGCTTCTAGCCGGATTCGACTTGAGTCATAATCCGGTATACGGTAACCAGCGCCAGCGGCTTTTCAACCAAGCGCGATGACCAATTGTGCGAATCAGCGGTTCCTCTGCGTACTAGGTTGAATTACTATTGCGATCTTGTCATCGGTAGGGTAAAACTAACTTTGTCTCGGCGGTCTAAACCCGACTCCGCGTTCCTATTGGTGGGTGAACAATCCAACACTTGGTGAATTACGCTTCACAATGATAGGAAGAGCCGACATGAAGGATCAAAAGCAGCGTCGCTATGAGCGGCTTGGCGCCACAAGCGGTTATCCACTGTGGTAACTTTTACGACACCTCTAGCTTCAAATTCCGAAGGTCTAAAGGATCGATAGGCCCGCTTTCCGCGGTTACGTATTACGTGCTGGAAATCGAGAATCAAGCGAGCTTTTACCCTTTTGTTCCACGAGATTTACGTTCTCGTTGAGCTCATCTTAGGACACTGCGTTATCTTTTAGCGGATGTGCGCCCGACCAAACTCCCACGACAATGTCTTCGCGGATCGGCCCGGCGTGCCTTTGTTCCAAAAGAGGCGATGCCCGCCTCAGTCCGCGGAATAAGTAAAATAGCGTTAAAAGTAGTGGTATTTCACTTTCGCGTTTAGGCTCCCACATACTACACCTCTCAAGTCATTTCACAAAGTCGGACTAGAGTCAAGCTCAGGGGTCTTCTTTCCCGTGATTACGCCAAGCCCGTTCCTTGGCGTGGTTTTATTTGGATAGTAGGCGAGGGCGATGGAATCTCGTTAATCCATTCATGCGGCGTCACTAATTAGATGGCGAGGCATTTGGCTACCTTAAAGAGTCATAGTTACTCCGCGTTTACCAGCTTGGTTGAATTTCTTCACTTTGACATTGAGCAGCGAAATCACATTGCGTGAGCATCGCGAGGACCATCGCGATGCTTTGTTTTAATTAAGCGGTCGGATTCCCCTTGTCCGTACCAGTTAAAGTATTTATTCGGCCGGAAGGCCGGGCGTTCGATCCGTCCCGGCGGCGCGGCGACCAGCTCTGCCAGCGGGAAGCGGCTTCGAGCGATCCAGGCGGTAGGCGGGTTGGGGGGACCCGTGCCCGACCACCGAGGCCAATCCTTTTCGAGGTTCACGGATCCATTTGCCGACTTCCCTTGCCTACATTGTTCCATCGACGGTACATTCACCTTGGGGCTGATGCGGTTATGATGCGGCCGGCGTGGCGGGCACTTTCGGTCCTCCGGTTTTCAAGGGCAGCGGCTGCGGACGCGCGGCGTCGCGGTGCTCTTCCGGCCAGCTGGACCCTACCTCCGGTGAGCCGTTTCGAGTGGGCGGTACATTAAGCGAAAAGATAACTCTTCGAGGCCCGCCCGGCGTCTCGGACTCACTAGCGTTGCCGTCGGCCTTCGCGTCGGTTCGAGAATTTTAACCCGATTCCCTTTGAAGCTTCAGCGGATCAGCTGTCAGGAGTTTCCCATCTCTTAGGATCGACTAACCCATGTGCAAGTGCGTTCACATGGAACCTTTCCCTCTCGGCCTTCAAAGTTCTCATTTGAATATTTGCTACTACCACCAAGATGCGCAGGCGGTAGCTCGCGGGCGCCCGGAGTTTTCGGCGGCCAGCGCGCCCTCCACTCATCGGGGCGGCTCTTGCCACGGCGGTAGGGTATAGGTCCGCGCTTCAGCGCCATCCATTTCGGGGCTAGTTGATTGGCGGGTGAGTTGTTACACACTCCTTGGCGGATTCGACTTCCATGACCACCGTCTGCTGTCTTAATCGACCAACACCCTTTGTGGGTTCTAGGTTAGTAGCGTAGTTGGGCGCGTAACGGCTTCGGTTCATCCGCATCGCCGATTACGCTTACCAAAATGGCCCACTTGGAGCTCGATTCCGTAGCGGCTCAGAAAGCGGCAGCGGTCCTACCTATTTAAAGTTTGAGAATAGGTGAGGGCATTGCGCCCCGATGCCTCAATCATTGGCTTTACGATAGAACTTCGTCTGCGGGCTCCGGCTATCTGAGGAAACCGGAGAGGAACCAGCTACTAGGCGGTTCGATTAGTCTTTCGCCCTATACCCAAGTCGGGCGAGCGATTTGCGTCGGTATCGGCTGCGGGCCTCCGAGTTTCCTGCGGCCGCCCGCTTCGGGCATAGTTCACCATCTTTGGTCGGCAGTGTATGCTCTCTTTCGAACCCTTCCGGAAGATCAAGGTGGATTGGCGGTGCAACCAGCGAGGATCCCGCCCGATCGGCTTCCTTGCGCCTTACGGGTTTACTAGCCCGTTGGCTTCGCACATGTCGACTCCTTGGTCCGTGTTTCAAGGCGGGCGAATGGAAACCGCGGGCGGCGCGGGGCGCGCAGTGCGAACGCCGCGGCAGCGCGCCAACCGCGATCGCGGCAGCGTCTCCGCGGGCATGACTACAGCCGGGCTTGGCGCCACCGCAATCCGCATCGGTCAGCGCCCGAGTCGATCGGCGGACCGGCTCTCACGTTCCACATCCGGCCGAGCGCCGCGGCCCCATTCGCTTCCCGACAATTTCAAGCACTCTTTGACTCTCTTTTCAAAGTCCTTTTCATCTTTCCCTCGCGGTACTTGTTTGCTATCGGTCTCGCCCGTATTTAGCCTTGGGCCGAATTTACCGCCCGATTGGGGCTGCATTCCCAAACAACCCGACTTCGCGACGGCGCCTGCGTGGTGCGGCGAGGGTCGAACGCGGCGGGGCTCTCACCTCCGGGCGCCCCTTTCCGAGGGACTTGGGCGGTCCGCCCGGGGCGCTTCTTGAGACTACAATTGAGCGCGGGGCTCGATTCTCAACTGGGCATTCCGGTTGCTCGCCGTTACTAGGGAATCCTTGTAAGTTTCTTTTCCTCCGCTTATTGATATGCTTAAACTTCGGTAGGTAACCCGCTGACACAGAATTATTTGTGGGCGCCAGCGTGTGCGGCGCATTGGAATCTGACGCGCATTGGCGGCTTCGCGCGCCATGGCAGGGGTTCGACAACCACCGATTGCGCGGCGCTTCGTCTCAGTGCTTCGCATTTGGGCCAACCGCGGCGCGCGGGAGGCCAGCATCCGCCCCCACCCCCCGAGGGCGAGGTTTGGAGTGGGGGCAGCGTTGTGTGGCCCGGCGGGCGTGCCCTCGGCCTAGTGGCCGGAGCGCAACTTGCGTTCAAAGACTTCGATGGTTCCGCGGGATTACGCAATTCACACCAAGTATACGCATTTACTTCGTTCTTCATCGATCACGAGCGAGATATCCGTTGCGAGTCGTTTTGACATCTGAGAATCTGACCTTGGCGCCGGGGCCGCACCATCTACGGCGCGGGGCAATGCTTGATCGTTCGAGTTCCTTGGCGCGGTTTGCGCGGGGTTTCGTTGTCTTGGCGGGGAAGGCGGCGGCAGCGGGCATCGGCCAGCGAAGCCAGTCGCATGCCGCGGGGGTTTGGGTTGGCCTCGCCCGGTTGTATTTCACGGGTTCCGCGGGTGCGTTACTGCATGCGGGGTTTCAACAATGATCCTTCGCGGGTTCACCTCACGAAACCTTATTCGACTTCTCCTTCCTCTAAATGATAAGGTTGATGGACTTCTTGTGGCGTCGCGGCGGCGAACCGCCCGTCGGCCAATCGAACACTTCACGGACCATTCAATCGGTAGGGCGGCGGCGGTGTGTACAAAGGGCGGGGGCGTAGTCAGCGAGTGATGACTTCGCTTACTAGGAATTCCTCGTTGAAGACCAACAATTGCAATGATCTATCCCATCGCGATGAAATTTCAAAGATTACGGGCACATCGGCCAGGCTATAGACTTCGTTGAATACATCGATTAGCGCGCGTCGGAACATCTAAGGGCATCCGCGGACACATTGTGCCTCGAACTTCCTTGGCCTAAGCGGCCATAGTCCCTCTAGAAGCTGGCGGCGGAGGGTCACCTCCGCATAGCTGAGTAGCGGTGAGGTCGTTAGATTAGCGGAATTAACCGGACAAATCGCTCCACCAACTAAGAGCGGCCATGCACCACCACCCATAGAATCAAGAAGAGCTCCGGTCTGTCAATCCTTACTATATGCGGACACGGTAAGTTTCCCGTGTTGAGTCAAATTAAGCGCGGGCTCCACTCAGTGGTGCCCTTCCGTCAATTCCTTTAAGTTTCAGCCTTGCGACCATACTCCCCGGAACCCAAGACTTTGATTTCTCATAAGGTGCGTGAGTCCTATAAGCAACATCCGCCCGATCCACAGTGCGGCATCGTTTATAGTTGAGACTAGGGCGGTATCGATCGTCTTGAGCCCCGACTTTCGTTCTTGATTAATGAAAACATCCTTGGCAAATGCTTTGCGATTGTTAGTCTTTCATAAATCCAAAATTTCACCTCGACTATGAAATCTGAATGCCCCATGTCCTGTTAATCATTACTCCGATCCAGAAGGCCAGAGAATAGGACGAAATCCTATGATGTTATCCCATGCTAATGTATCGGGCGTAGGCTTGCTTTGAGCACTCTAATTTCTTCAAAGTAACACGCAGGAGGCCGCGACCGGTCAATTAAGGCCGGGGCGCATGCAGGTAGAAGGGGCGTGACAGCAGTGCACACCAAGCGGACGGTTGCCCCGTCCAGGTCCAACTCGAGCTTTTAAGCGCAACAACTTAAATATACGCTATTGGGCTGGAATTACAGGCTGCGGCACGGACTTGCCCTCAATGGATCCTCGTTAAGGGATTTAGATTGTACTCATTCCAATTACGGACTCATAGAGCGGTATTGTTATTTATTGTCACTACCTCCCGTGTCGGGATTGGGTAATTTCTTGGCTTGCCTTCCTTGGATGTGGTAGCCGTTTCTCGGGCTCCTCTCGGAATCGAACCTAATTCTCCGTCACCCGTCACCACCATAGTAGGCCACTATCCTACCATGAAAGTTGATAGGGCAGAAATTTGAATGATGCGTCGCCGGCACTAAGGCGTGCGATCCGTCGAGTTATCATGAATCATGAGCAGCGAGGCAGCGTCGACCTTTATCTAATAAATCGTCCCTTCCAGTGGGGTTTGTTGCGTATTAGCTCTAGAATTACTACGGTTATCCAGTAGAAGGTACCATCAAACAAACTATAAGCGATTTAATGAGCCATTAGCGGTTTCCGGTCACGAATTAGTTCATACTTACACATGCATGGCTTAATCTTTGAGACAAGCATATGACTCTGGCGGGATCAACGGGTAGCATTCGCCAGCGATGCGATGCAGCGTGAGCCAGCGCCCGCTGGGGTGAAGGGCCTAGCAGACGCGGCAATGCGTGCAAAACTAGCGATAAAGCTATCTTTGGGCGTTGAAAGGCCATGAAAGCCCGCCCGTGTTCGCATCGAGGGGCGAGTAGGCACCGCGAGGACCGTGGCGGCCACAAAATAATTTTCAATGGCGCTGGGGCGGCGTGTGCCACTGGCGTCCTCCCGTGCCCTTGCGAGCCGCGAGAGAGGAATGGGACACCGTTGGCAACTAATTCCATCACATTAGGTATGCAGCACAAGAACCCAGGCGCTCGAGAGACACAAGGTCCCGTAGCAAAGCGAGAGGGAGCGGCGCCAAGCGATTCGATGCGAAGCGCGAGCCGCAAACACACACAACCATACCACAACTCATACACCATCAGCGTACAGCCAAACCGCGCCAACCAACAGCCCACAACCCAATGCGACAGCGAGGCCGACCAAGCATGCGAGCGAATCAATTGGAGCCAAGCCGGCACCGCTAGGCATGGCGCCCATAGCGACGCGTCAGCGATACCCCACAACCCAAGGGCCAAAGATTGAAGGCGCATCCCGCTCAAAGGCAACCACGGTTTTGCGTGTCTAGGCAACAAAACATGCAGCGCAAGGCATTGGCAGCGGACTCTAGATTACCCAGTGGTGTGCGGAAACTAAACACAATCGCGCTGCGCATTTCGCTAGCGGGTGTCTTCGTTCCCTCCCAAGAGCTCTCCGTTCACTATCACCAATGCCAACGCGGACCCGCCCTATCTGAAGCAAAACCTAGCAGCCAACCGGCCTTCCATTCAATCGAGAGGCGCATCACGGGCATTGCCGAGCATTAGAACGGGACATTAAATCGAGGCCACCAGAGATGCCACAACCGCGCAATTCCTAGGTTGCCCAAGAGGCGGGCGAGCTTCAAAGCAAAGCCCGAGTTCACCGGGCCACCGATAGCCTACGGGCTTAAAATTGAGCAAAATCCCAACCCAAAGGCAACCACGCTTTGCGTGTCTAGGCAACAAAATCGTACGCGCTAATCACGAAGCAACACCTAGCAGCCAACCGGCGCATCCATTCAATGGGCGGCGCATCGCGGGCATTGCCGAGCATTAGAAGCGGGACTTTAAGCCGAGGCCACCATTGATGCCACAACCGCAATGCTTAGGTTGCCCAAAGCGAGATGAGTTTTCAAAGCCAAGCCCGCAAGCACCCCATGTCCCAGACCCATCGCTAGCTAGGATGCAAATTCATTGCGGTGTCGCGTCCGTACCGAGGATTTGATTGGGAAGCCGTCTTGAAAGCAATGCATGTCGCAGGCCCGGCACCAAGACCAACCATAGGGTGCCTCGAAGAGCTCGAGGATAATCCCAACACCGAACAAACAGCGTAGCACCACCGCGCAACTAGCATCCCCTGCTACCCCGAGCACATTGAGACCCGACCCAGAACCACACCTATATGGTGGGCTTCCCGTGCCATGCTCGGTCGAACATTGCCAACCATCGCATGAGGGATCCCAAAACCGCGCGACTCCCTTTGGGAAAATTCCACCGTCGCGGAATTTTTGGAATTCCGGCGGGCCACCATGGCGTGCCGGCGGCGGCCGACGTTGTCGCACCATGGATGCCCACACACCCCGATTCCCATGCCATAGCGCGCGTGGTGGGGGTGTGTGGGCAGCTCAACAGAGACAAGTGGGGTGCCTAGGCGACTTCACCCCCTTAAGAGCTTAATTAGTTGGCCTTGTGGCGTGAAAACATCACATTCTTGAGAGGAGACATAAGGGCCTTTTTGAAGAAATACATGGAATTTTGATGAAATTTTTGCATGCATGCTTAGAATAATGTATTCTAGGTTGTGTAAAAATTTCATAATTTTTGGAGATGTGAAAATATTTTTTATTTTTTATTTGCAAAATGTATAAAAATTTAAAAAATTAAAAATGCATGGGAAGTTGGTTTTCTTGTTGGGAATGCTCTTACATGTGTAACATGATTTTTAAAAGCTTATTGTGCGGGGTAAAATGTGTTTGGCTCGGTCAAGTTGATACATGTGTGCTAGCGGTGGCACGGTGGCATCGTGGGGGTGCCAAGGTACATGTGCAACCATGTGCATGGGAAGTTAGTTTTGATTGTTGGGAATGCTCTTATATGCCAAAAGTGGTATTTGGGAGCCTTATTGTGCGAGGGCAAAATGTGTTTGTACGGACAAGTTGGAGCATATGGGCATGCGGTTGCACTTCGTGGGCAGGTGGGGGCCGTGGCACATGTTCAACCAAGTGCATGGGAAGTTGATTTTGATTGTTGGGAATGCTCTCATATGCCAAAATTGATTTTTGGGAGCCTTATTGTCTGCGGGGCAAAATGTGTTTACGCGGACAAGTTGGAGCAGCATGTGCATGCGGTGGCACTTCGTGGAGCAGCGTGGGGGCCGTGGCACATGTTCAACCAAGTGCATGGGGAGTTGGTTTTGATTGTTGGGAATGCTCTCATATGCCAAAAGTGATATTTGGGAGCCTTATTGTGCGGGGGTAAAATGTGTTTGTACGGACAAGTTGGAGCATGGGCATGTGGTGGCACTTCGTGGGCAGGTGGGGGGGCTGTGGCACATGTTCAACAGTGCATGGGAAGTTAATTTTGATTGTTGGGAATGCTCTCATATGCCAAAAGTGATAGTTGGGAGCCTTATTATGCGGGGCAAAATGTGTTTTAGCGCGGACAAGTTTGAACAGCGTTGGCATGTGGGGGCATGCATGGGCCGTGGTGCATGGGCATAGAGTGTGCACGGGCATGCGTGAACCTCACATTAGCAAATTTGGTGTTTGAGGAGGAATGCCATGACAGCCAACTAGCAAGCCCGGCGGCGTGAAGTGGCGTGGCATGCCATGTCACTGACGGCATTTCACCGAGCGCATTGTGGCGTTTTCCTACACTTGGGCAAGAAGCATGTGGGTTCTACAGATGTGTGTAGAACATTCTAGAAGATTCTAGTGCTTGCTTAGTTGTTAAACTTAGTTGTATAGCACTTGGTGGAGTATTCTAGAAGCTCCATCTCGGCCGTAGGATCGAATGTATTATAGCCGTTAGATCGTTTGTTGTAACACTATAAATAAGGGGAGGCTTCGTTAGCCAAACCACCAAAGTATTGAGGAATACAATTATTTCTCCCCGTCTCTCTCTAGTTTCTCTCTCAAAGTTCTTGCTTGTTGCTTAGCTTTCTCTTTGTGTGGGCAAGTAGGCTTACTTGGTTGCTTCGAGGGTCAAAACAAGCAACTAAGGCCGCTAGCGGCTTGAAGGGTTTCAACAAGTCCGTGGCGGTTGGTATCGAGCCCGTTAAGTAAGGAGTTAGCAAGCAAGCTAGAAGAACCGCGATGTCTTCCGTCGAGGTTGCGGTAGGAGAGAGATGAGGGAAGGGGAGAAACCCACCATTCCAAAGCCGCGAGGGCGTTGAAGTCACGAGCGCTATGGAGCCCACGGTGGCCAAGGTGGAAGTAGGCATGCGCGGCGTGATGGAAAAGGTTGGATGCGTGTCGAGCAAAGCGTGGAGGCTTCGAAGGTGCGTGTGGGCGACCAAGTGGAGGAGCTTCATGGCAACATGCAAGCGGTCCGCGATGCCAATCTCAAAGCGTGGCGTCAAGAGAATGCTACCTTTCAAGCGAGTGTGCTTGAAACACTTTACGCTCATAAGCTCAAATGGAGGAGCTTAAGCGCGGAGTGGAAAACTTCGTCTTGGATTAGGCGTTATGCAAGCGGGCTGCAACTAGTGGTGCCATCACCACTCAATATCGGTTTGACTCCAGGGTGGATGTTCCCAAACCCAAGGTTTAGTGGCAAGAGGGATGCCAAGAGTTGGATAACTTCATGTGGCATATGGGCGATACTTGAGGGAATCGACATGCGGACGAAGGCAAAAGGTAATCACGCTTCCCTTTACTTAAGCGATCTTGGTGCTACGTGGTGGCGTAGAAAACATGAGGAAATGAGAAAAGGGACTTGCATCATCAACTCTTGGGAAGATCTAAAGCATGAGTTGAAGAAGCAATTCTACCCGTGAATCACGATACATGGCCTTGAAAGAAAATGAAGGAGTTAAAGCATACATGCTCCATTAGTTGAGTATGTGGAGGAGTTCTCAGCCTAATGCTTCAAATTCCCGAACATGACGAGGAGGATCTTCTCTTCAACTTCATGGATGGGCTACAATTGTGGGCATCTCAAGAACTCCAGCGGCGGGGAATACAAGACATGCGCCAGCCCTCACCACCGGAAACTCTCATGAATTATAGGCAAGGTGAGTCCTCAAACTCGAAACCAAGGGATGATCATGGCGGCGGTGAGAAACAAAGTTCCATAAGGCTCCAAGGCAAGGATAATTGAGGAAGCCTTCACAAAGCCGAGATTGGAAGAGGGAGGCAACAAGGAGGTAAAGCCAAGAACCAAATGCTTTCTTTGTGATGGTCGCATTGGGGGAATGTCCTAAGAGAAATGCCCTTAATGCCATGCTTGCGAGAAGGAAGCATCCGTGAGCGAGGAGAGGAAGCACCGAGCCATTCGGGTGGTTGCCACAACTCCTCAGCATTGCATGTCAATCGGTCCCGACATCCAACAACAAGGATAGATCCCTCATATGCGTGGCGGCGCGTATAAGCGGGAAGGATCGCAAGCCATGGTGGACCGGCATCCCACAACTTCATTAAAGAGAAGAGGCCATGAGGCTTGGCCTAAAATTGAGGAAAGGGGCAAGGGCGTCTAAGGACCGTGAATACGAGGCAAGACCATTGGATGAGTACGGCTGCGAGGTGGAGCTAAATCTGCGTGGCAAGGTAAAATAGACTTCTCTATTGCTCCTATCGATGACTTTGATATTGTGCTTGGTATGGAATTCTTTAGGCAATTCAATGCCATTCCTCTTCCTACGCTACATGATGTGCATCATGGAGGAAGCCGTGCATGATTCCAACCATGTCAAAACCAAGCACCAACACCAAGCGACTCTCGCCATTCAACTTGAGAAGAGTTTGAAGGGTACATCAAACACATTACAGCTCTTTGTAAGGACAAGGGAGCCGAACACTCTCGAGGAGATACGAGAGACATGGGCAAGGTCTTTGAAGAGGTCAAAGGCGTCATGCCGTCAGAGCTACCAAAGGAGCTTCCGCCAAATGGTGAGGTGGATCACAAGCTTGAAGGCAAGTTAGGTACAAACACTATGGTTACCAGCGCGAGTGGAAGGGTGAATTGGCATGACAAGTGAGCTCAAGGGGAAATGTTCAAGGAGAACATGGAGCATGATGCAAAGCAAGCGACATGATGCTTTCGGTCATGGAAAGTAAAATGGAGCCAATTTGGGTGAAGATGGCATTCTTCATATCGAGGAGGCAACGGTGACATGCGAATAGGTTGATAACAAAGCATGCCCGACACCAAAGGGATAAGGCATCGAAGCAACAACCTTTGACTCCTCATACCATTGATACGAATCACAAAGGGAGTCCATCCACTTTCAAAGTTGTCAAGAATGGGACTAAGTATGCGGACTTGGTGAGGCACTAGCGAGGAAGACAACCAAGAGAATGGATCAATGGGCGGGCACAGGAAAAACCATGTTGGAGACCTTGTGTTCAAAGAAAAACCGGCCAGGAACAACAAGCATGACATGGGCGATTGGTGCGCGGGAGGAAAGATCATCCGAGTCATGAGTACTTCGTAAGATGGGAGGGACGACCCGAAGGTGAAGCAAGTTCGGAACCCGCAACTACATGTTGGCAATTCAAGGATCATGTCAAGGGGTTCCATATGAGAAGTCGACGAGGACGTCGACGGCATGGGTGGGGGAGAATGTCACGGCCGGCATTTCATGGAGCGCATTGTGGCGTTTTCTACACTTGGGCAAGAAGCATGTGGGTTCTCAGATGTGTGTAGAACATTCTAGAAGATTCTAGTGCTTGCTTGGTTATTAAACGTTGTATAGCACTTGGTGGAGTATTCTAGAAGCTCCATCTCGACCGTAGGATCGAATGTATTATAGCCGTTAGATCGTTTGTTGTAACACTATAAATAAGGGGGAGGCTTCATTAGCCAAACCACCAAAGTATTGAGGAATACAATTATTTCTCCCCATCTCTCTCTAGTTTCTCTCTCTAAAGTTCTTGCTTGTTGCTTAGCTTTCTCTTTGTGTGGGCAAGTAGGCTTACTTAGTTGCTTCCGAGGGTCAAAACAAGCAACTAAGGCCGCACGGCTTGAAGGGTTTCAACAAGTCCGTGACACATGGGTGGCGACCCGCGACCAGGTGAAGCCCCAGGCGTGCATGCCCACCCACCACCAGCGGGGCGTGGGGCGTGCACAGGGCTGGCCAGCGTCGGCCCGGCATGCCATGAGCGCATGACCTACCATATAGGCGTTTGTCCCCGGCATCTGAAAGCCCAGCGCGTCCGCGGCATGCCACAGGCCCGGCCAGCGTCAGCGGCATGCCACAGGCGCCAGTAGCGGCAGTGGCTTGCCATAAGCGCCAGCCTTAGCGTCGGCAACGCCCGTCGTGTGTGCGCAGGGGCAGCGGTGATGCTAATATGTGGCGGGGCTTGTCCCCTTGCGATTCCTTAGCCACCCCATGCCCATATGCATGAAGCAGCGCAGCGTGGCAGACTTTGTTACCGCGGAGGTTTGCACACATAGGCACATAGGCGCGGGGCCCGAGAGTCATGCGGGGCTTGCATGAAAAGAGGGGCGTGGTAAAATTGGCCAAGTGTAGCGTCCTCCCGTCCGTCAGTGACCTCGTGACGAGGGGCCTTGAGGAAGCGGGGAGGGAGGGAGGGGCGAAGAAGCGGCGAGGCTGAATCTCGGTGGATGCGTGGCAGCAAGCCACTCTGCCACTACAATACCCGTCAGCGTATTTAAATTAGATGCGCAAAGGATTCTACCGCTTCGGTAGGAATTGTACTTGGCGGCCCGTAGCGCATCTCGCGTCGCGGACTTGACCAACGACCGCGTGCCTTTGGGGGGAGGACCCTCGCAGGTCGGCAAGCGGGCGGCGAGCGTCGCGTCGCTTCTAGCCAGTTGACTTAGAGTTGGTCATAATCCGGTACCGCGGTAACCAGCGCCAGCGGCTTTTCACCAAAGCGCGATGACCAATTGTCGAATCAGCGGTTCCTCTGCGTACTAGGTTGAATTACTATTGCGATCTGTCGGGTAGGGTAAAACTAACTTTGTCTCACGGCGGTCTAAACCCGACTCACGTTCCCTATTGGTGGGTGAACAATCAACGCTGGTGAATTACGCTTCAATGATAGGAAGAGCGACATCGAAGGATCAAAAACAGCGTCGCTATGAGCGGCTTGGCTGCCACAAGCCGGTTATCACAATGGTAACTTTACGACACCTCAGCTTCAAATTCCGAAAGGTAAAGGATCGATAGGCCCGCGCTTTCCGCGGTTACGTATTACGATGCGGAAATCGGAATCAAGCGAGCTTTTACCGCTTTTGTTCCCTGCGAGATTTACATTCTCGTTGAGCTCATCTTAGGACACTGCGTTATCTTTTTAGCGGATGTACGCCCGGCCAAACTCCCACGACAATGTCTTCCGCGGATCGGCCCGAAGCGTGCCTTTGTTCCAAGAGGCGTGCCAGCCTCAGGTCCGCGGAATAAGTAAAATAACGTTAAAAGTAGTGGTATTTCACTTTGCGTTTAGGCTCCCACATACTACACCTCTCAAGTCATTTCACAAAGTCGGACTAGAGTCAAGCTCAGCGGGGTCTTCTTTCCCGTGATTACGCCAAGCCGTTCCTTGGTACGTGGTTTTATTTGGATAGTAGAGCGAGGGCGATGGAATCTCGTTAATCCATTCATGCGGCGTCACTAATTAGATGGCGAGGCATTTGGCTACCAAAGAGTCATAGTTACTCGCCGTTTACCAGCGCTTGGTTGAATTTCTTCGCTTTGACATTGAGCGGCGAAATCACATTCGCGTGAGCATCGCGGGGACCATCGCAATGCTTTGTTTTAATTAAGCGGTCGGATTCCCCTTGTCTTACAGTTACGAGTTACAGTCGGCGGGAAGGCCGGGCGTTCCCGTCCGTCCGGCCCGTATGGCGACCAGCTCGCCCAGCGGGAGGCGGCTTCAGCGATCCGCAAACGGCCCGGAGTTGGGGCTGAGACCGTGCCCGACCACCGAGGCAATCCTTTTCGAGTTCTGGATCCATTTTGCCGACTTCCCTTGCCTACATTGTTCCATCGACGAGAGGCATTCACGCTTGGGGCACGATGCGGTTATGAGAGTACGGCCGTGGCGAGCACTCGGTCCTCCGGATTTTCAAAGCCCGAGGGGCTGGGACACCAGCGGCGTGCGGTGCTCTTCCGGCCAGCTGGACCTACCTCCGGTGAGCGTTTCCAGAGTGGGCAGGCTGTTAAGCGGAAAGAATAACTCTTCCGAGGCCCGCCCGGCGTCTCAGGACTCCGCGTTGCGTCGGCCTTCGCGTCCGGTTGAATTTTAACGATTCCTTTCGAAGCTTCAGCGGATCAGCGTGTCGAACCAGTTTCCACATCTCTTAGGATCGACTAACCCATGTGCAGTGCGTTCACATGGAACCTTTCCCCCCGACTTCAAAGTTCTCATTTGAATATTTGCTACTACCACCAAGATCGCACCACGACTGACTCTTTCGCGGGCTCGCGCCCGGAGTTTGCAGCGACCGCCCAGCGCCCTCTCACACTCATCGGGGCACGGCTCTTGGCCGGCGAGGTATAGGTCGCAGCTTCAGGCGCCATCCATTCGGGGCTGAATTGATTGGCGAGTGAGTTGTTACACACTCCTTGGCGGATTCGACTTCCATGACCACCGTCCTGGCTGTCTTAATCGACCAACACCCTTTGTGGGTTCTAGGTTGTGGCGTAGTTGGGCACGTAACCGGCTTCGGTTCATCCGCATCGCCGGTTACGCTTACCAAAATGGCCCACTTGGGCTCGATTCCGGTAGCGGCTCCATGCGAAACGGCAGCGCGTCCTACTATTTAAAGTTTGAGAATAGGTTAGAGGCATTAAGCCCCGATGCCTCTAATCATTGGCTTTACGATAGAACTTCGTGCGGGCTCCGCTATCTGAGGAAACGAGAGGGAACCAGCTACTAGGCGGTTCGATTAGTCTTTCGCCCTATACCCAAGTCGGGAGAGCGATTTACGCGTCGGTATCGCTGCGGGCGCAGTTTCCTCGGCCCGCCCGCTTCGGGCATAGTTCACCATCTGGTCCCGGCGGTATGTACTCTCCTCGAACCGCTACCGAGAAGATCAATTGATTGGCCAGTGCGCGACCGAGGATCCCGATCGGCTTCCTTACGCGCTACGGGTTTTACTAGCGTTGACTTACTTACATGTCGAACTCCTTGGTCCGTGTTTCAAGGCGGGCGAATGAAACGGGCGGCGCGGGGCCCGCAGTGCCGCGAGCACGCGCCCAGCGGCAGCGTGCCAACCGCGATCGCGGCGGCAGCGTCTCCGCGGGCATGACTACAGCCGGGCTTGAGCCGCCACCCACTGATCCGCATGGTCCGCGCCCGGAGTCGTCGGCGGACCGGCTCTCACCGTTCCACATCCGACCGAGGCGTAGGCCCGTTAAACTTCCCGACAATTTCAAGCACTCTTTGACTCTCTTTTCAAAGTCCTTTTCATCTTTCCCTCGCGGTACTTGTTTTGCTATCGGTCTCTCGCCCGTATTATGGGCCGGATTTACGCCCGATTGGGGCTGCATTCCCAAACAACCCGACTTCGCGGACAGCCTCCGTGAGTGCGGCGAGTCGAAGCACGGCGGGGCTCTCACCACTACCAGGCTTTTCAGGGGACTTGGTCCGCGCTGAGGGCCGCTTCTTGGACTACAATTGAGCGCGGGCCTCGATTCTCAACTGAGGCATTCCGGTTATTTCGCCGTTACTAGGGAATCCTTGTAAGTTTCTTTTCCTCCGCTTATTGATATGCTTAATTCGGTGGGTAACCGCGACACAGGGTATGGCGTGGGCGCCAGCGTGTGCGCGGCATTAGAGTCTGAACGCGCGCATTGGCGGCTTCCTTGGCGTAACATTAACCGAGGGTTCGACAACCACCGATTCTTGTGGCCTTCGTCTCAGTGCTGCGCATTTGGGCCAACGTGGCCGGAGGGGGTACCGCGGGAGGCCAGCATCGCCCGCCCAGCCCGAGGCGAGTTTGGAGTGGGGAGCAGCGTTAATGTAGCGCCCGAGGCGGGCGTGCCCCGGCCTAGTGGCGGGCGCGCACTAGCGTTCAAAGACTTCGATGGTTCCGGGATTACGCAATTCACACCAAGATACGCATTTAGCTTCGTTCTTCATCGATGAGCGAGATATCCGTTGCGAAGTCGTTTTGACATCTGAATCTGGCCTTGGCGCGGGGCCGCACCATCTCACGGGCGCCGGGCGATGTGTTCGTTGAGAGTTCCTTGGCGGCGGTTTCTTGCGGGGTTTCGTTGTCTTGGCGAGGAAGGCGGCGGCGGCAGCATCGGCCAGCGAAGCCGAGTGCATGCCCCGAGAGGTTAGGTTGGCCTCGCCCCGGTTGTATTTTCTGCGGGTTCGGGTCGTTACTGCTGTGCGAGGTTTCAACAATGATCCTTCCAGCGAGTTCACCTCACGGAAACCTTATTACGACTTCTCCTTCCTCTAAATGATAAGGTTGATGGACTTCTTGGCCGTCGCGGGGCAGCGAACGCCGCGTCGGCGCAATCCGAACACTTCACGGACCATTCAATCGGTAGGGCGGCGGGCGGTGTGTACAAAGGCGAGGGGCGTAGTCAGCGGTGATGACTTCGCTTACTAGGAATTCCTCGTTGAAGACCAACAATTGCAATGATCTATCCCATCCGCGATGAAATTTCAAAGATTACGGGCACATGTCGGAGCTATAGACTTCGTTGAATACATGCGATTATGGCGTCGCGGCCAAGGAACATCTAAGGGCATCGCGGACACATTGTACCTCGAACTTCCCTTGGCCTAGCGGCCATAGTCCTCTAAGAAGCTGGCGCGGAGGGTCACCTCCATAGCTGGTTAGCGAGTGAGGTCTCGTTAGTTAGCGGAATTAACCGTCGGCTCCACCAACTAAGAGCGGCCATGCACCACCACCCGTAGAATCAAGAAAGAGCTCCGATCGTCGATCCTTACTATGCGGACTGGTAAGTTTCCCGTGTTGAGTCAAATTAAGCCCCGAGGCTCCCACTCTGTGGTGCCCTTCGTCAATTCCTTTAAGTTTCAGCCTTGCGACCATACTCCCCGGAACCCAAAGACTTTGATTTCTCATAAGGTGCGTGAGTCCTATAAGCAACATCCGCCGATCCACAGTGCGGCGCCGTTTATAGTTGAGACTAGGGGATCGTCTTGAGCCCCCAACTTTAGTTCTTGATTAATGAAAACATCCTTGGCAAATGCTTTTGCTTGATTGTTCGTCTTTCATAAATCCAAAATTTCACCTCGACTATGAAATACGAATGCCCCATTTGTCCACGGTAATCATTACTCCGATCCAGAAGGCCAGCGAGAATAGGACGAAATCTATGATGTTATCCCATGCTAATGTATCCAGGCGTAGGCTTGCTTTGAGCACTCTAATTTCTTCAAAGTAACAGCAGGAGAGCGCGACCGGTCAATTAAGGCGGGGAAGCGCATGGTAGAAGGGGCGTGACAGCAGTGCACACAGAAGCGGACGGTTGCCCCGTCCCAGGTCCACTCACGAGCTTTTAAGCTGCAACAACTTATATAGCTATTGGAGCTGGAATTACAGCATTTGCGGCACGGACTTGCCCTCGATGGATCCTCGTTAAAGTTTAGATTGTACTCATTCCAATTACGGACTCATAGAGCGGTATTGTTATTTATTGTCACTACTCCCGTGTCGGGATTGGGTAATTTGCTTGCTTCTTGCGCTTCCTTGGATGTGGTAGCCGTTTCTCGAGCTCCCTCTCGGGTCGAACCTAATTCTCCGTCACCCGTCACCCACCATAGTAGGCCACTATCCTGCCATCGAGAAGTTGATAGGGCAGAATTTGAATGATCGCGTCAGCCCGGCACTAAGGCGATGCGATCCGTCGGTATCATGAATGATGAGGCGGCGGAGCCAGCGTCGACCTTTATCTAATAAATCGTCCCTTCCGGAGGTGGGGGTTTGTTGCGCGTATTAGCTCTAGAATTACTACGGTTATCAGAGTAGAAGGTACCATCAAACAAACTATAAGCGATTTAATGAGCCATGCGGTTTCACGGTCTGAATTAGTTCATACTTACACATGCATGGCTTAATCTTTGAGACAAGCATATGACTCTTGGCGGGATCAACGGTAGCATTCGCCGCGATGCGATGCAGCGTGAGCCGCGCCGGCGCTGGGGTGAAGGGGCCACAGCAGACGCGGCAATGCGTGCAAAACTAGCGATAAAGCTATCTTTGGGCGTTGAAAGGCCATGAAAGCCCACGCCCACGTGTTCGCATCGGGGCGAGTAGGCACACGGGCAAGTGGCGGCCACAAAATAATTTTCAATGGCGCTGGGGCGGCGTGTGCCACTGGCGTCCTCCCGTGCCTTGCGAAACCTGAGAGAGGAATGGGACACCGTTGGCAACTAATTCCATCACATTAGGTATGCAGCACAAGAACCCAAGGCGGCTCGAGACACAAGGTCCCGTAGCAAAGCGCTGAGGGAGGCGGCGCCAAGCGGTTCGATGCCGGCCGCGAGCCTGCAAACACACACACACCATACCACAACTCATACACCATGGCGTACAGCAGCCAAACCCAACGCCAACCAACAGCCCACAACCCAATGGACAGCAGGCCGACCAAGCATGCGAGCGAATCAATTGGAGCCAAGCGGCACCGGCTAGCATGGCGCCGCGACGGCGTCAGCGATACAACCCGAGGGCCAAAGATTGAAGGCGCATCCCGCTCAAGGCAACCACCGGTTTTGCGTGTCTAGGCAACAAAAACATGCCGCGCGCAAGGCATTGGCAGCGGACTCTAGATTACCCCGAGTGGTGTGCGGAAACTAAAACAATCCTTGGCTGCTGCATTTCTGCTAGCGGGTGTCTTACGTTTCCTCCCGAAAGCTCTCCGCGTTCACTATCACCAATGCCAACGCAGCGGACCGCCCTATCTGAAGCAAAACCTAGCAGCCAACCGACGCTTCCATTCAATGAGGAGCGCATCACGGGCATTGCCGAGCATTAGAACGGGACGATTAAATCGAGGCCACGGAGATGCCACAACACGCAATTCCTAGGTTGCCCGAGAGAAGCGGGCGAGCTTCAAAGCAAAGCCCGAGTTCACCCGGGCCACCCATAGCCTCTGGGCTTAAAATTGAGCATAAATCCCAGCAAAGGCAACCACGGCTTTGCGTGTCTAGGCAACAAAATGCGTACAGCGTATCACGAAGCAACACCTAGCAGCAACCGGCGCATCCATTCAATGGGCGGCGCATCGCGGGCATTGCGAGAACATTAGAAGCGGGACTTTAAGCCGAGCCACCATTGATGCCACAACCGCCGCTTAGGTTGCCCAAAAGCACAGATGAGTTTTCAAAGCCAAGCCCGCAAGCACCCCATCCCAAGACCCATCGCTGGCTAGGATGCAAATTCATTGCGGTGTCACGTCCGTTACCGAGGATTTGATTGGGAAGCACGTCTTGAAAGCAATGCATGTCGCAGGCCCGGCACAAAGACCAACCATAGGGTGCCTCGAAGGTCAGGATAATCCCGACACCCGAACAAGCAGCGTAGCACCACCGCGGCCAGCATCCCGCCGCTACCCCGAGCACATTGAGACCCGGCCGCAGACCCACACCTATATAGCGGTGGCTTCCCGTGCCATGCTCGGTCGAACATTGCCAACCATCATCGCGAGGATCCCAAAACGCTGGCGACTCCCTTTGGGAAAATTCCACCGTCGCGGAATTTTTGGAATTCCGGCGGCGGCCACCATTGGCGGCCGATCGGCGGCAGAAGCCGCCGACGTTGTCGCACCATGGATGCCCACACACCCCCAATTCCCATGCCATGCTTGCGAGGCGTGGTGGGGTGTGTGAAACGCTCCATAGACAAAGGTGGGGTGCCTGGCGAGGCAACTCACCCCCAAAGAGCTTAATTAGCGGATTGGCCTTGTGTGGCGGAAAACATCACATTCTTGTGAGGAGACATAAGGGCCTTTTGAAGAAATACATGGAATTTTGATGAAATTTTTTGCATGCATGCTTAGAATAATGTATTCTAGGTTGTGTAAAAATTTCATAATTTTTTGGAGATGTGAAAATATTTTTTTTTTTTATTTGCAAAATGTATAAAAATTTAAAAAATTAAAAATGCATGGGAAGTTGGTTTTCTTGTTGGGAATGCTCTTACATGTGTAACATGATTTTTAAACTTATTGTGCGGGGTAAAATGTGTTTGGCTCGGTCAAGTTGATACATGTGTGCTGCGGTGGCACGGTGGCATCGATGGGGGTGCCAAGGTACATGTGCAACCATGTGCATGGGAAGTTAGTTTTGATTGTTGGGAATGCTCTTATATGCCAAAGTGGTATTTGGGAGCCTTATTGTGAGGCAAAATGTGTTTGTACGCGGACAAGTTGGAAACGCATGGGCATGCGGTTGCACTGCGTGGGCGCAGTGGGGGCGTGGCACATGTTCAACAAGTGCATGGGAAGTTGATTTTGATTGTTGGGAATGCTCTCATATGCAAAATTGATTTTTGGGAGCCTTATTATGTGGGGCAAATGTGTTTTGTACGGACAAGTTAGGCAGCATGTGCATCGCGGTGCTTCGTGGAGAGCGTGGGGGGCGTGGCACATGTTCAACCAAGTGCATGGGGAGTTGGTTTTGATTGTTGGGAATGCTCTCATATGCCAAAAGTGATATTTGGGAGCCTTATTGCTTGAGGTAAAATGTGTTTGTACGGACAAGTTGGAGCATGGGCATGTGGTGGCCTTTAGATGAACGCATAGTGGTACGTGGCACATGTTCAGCAGAGTGCATGGGAAGTTAATTTTGATTGTTGGGAATGCTCTCATATGCAAAAGTGATAGTTGGGAGCCTTGTTATGCTTGAGGGGCAAAATGTGTTTAGCGCGGACAAGTTTGAGCAGCGTTGGCATGTGGGGGCATGCATGGCACCGTGGTGCATGGGCATAGAAGTGTAGCACGGGCATCAGTGAACCTCCCACGTGTGCGCAAATTTGGTGTTTGAGGAGGAATGCCATGGCAGCCAACTAGCAAGCCACGGCGGCC
>CM017585.2:6786151-6858817 GCA_007844105.2 Rhamnella rubrinervis
GGATATTGATCCATATCCAACACAATATATGAACACTTTTTGTTTTGAGATTCACACCCCATCAAACTTCCACCATCCACACATATTCAGTGGTATTGATGGATTTCACACTATACCGCAAGTAGCTCTAAATTGCAAAGTTTCAATTGCTCTTCCATCCACCTAGTTACACGCTTGTCTAGCTGTTCACCAATTTTTCTTCTTTTAAAAACCATCTTTGCATCAAAGATAAAATGTAATCAAATAATGGTATTATTGGCATCTCTACCATCTTTTAATACTGCATTCATGCATTCTACAATGTTGGTAGTCATAATGCTATAACGTCTTCCTTGAAAGTGAGAGCGAGCCCGTCTCGGGATCATATTCTCGGACATAGCGTCAAACATCTATATCAAGCTTCTCAAAATCACTCATGTGACCATCAAATTCTTCAATCAAATGTCTTAGCTACCATATAGAATTGCATTATCACACCTTCACATTTTGCATGACCATTACCCTTCATATTTACTTATGTGGTATATGCAAAGAGCGTGGAATGCATTGGGGAAGACAATCACGTAAAGAAGAAGAGTACAGACTTTATGCCTATCCATCACCAATACTAAATCAGGAAGATCTTTAATAGCATCTATGAGATTTTCAAAAAACCATGTATATGCTGCGTGATTCTCTCCATCTCCAATACCAAAAGCCAAAGGATATATCTATTCGTTGCCATCCATTGCCGATGCAATATACATCGTACCTTTGTATCTCCCTTTCAAAAAAGTGTCTTCAACTGCCAAAACATGTCTAATGTAAGATATAAACCCTCTAATACTTGGTCCAAATGCCACAAATAAGTATTCAAAGCAATTGGACCCATCCATCTTAATGTGCATAATGGTACCGGGATTCATGCATTCCAATTAGTGACAATAATAATGACCACTTTTTATATTATCAAAGCAAGATGATTCACTTTGGGAAGCATATGCTTGCTCTTGCACTACAGCAAATTATGATCAATCACTTTCTTTATGAAAGCAGGTCTAAAGCACCAGCATCATTAAGACTAATCCATACATCAATAATATGTATGGCTGTGTATTCATTGGGTACTACACTAAGTGTAATCAGTAAGCAGTAACTATGTTTGGCGAGAAAACAAAAGCCGAAGACTAATCCAAATGCAATGAAGTCAAAGAGTCAGCGGGTCTTTAGGTCTAACAAAGACTAAACCACACGTTTTTCAACTCACCTTTTTGCAAAAAGTTTCACATGTTGGCATGGAACTCTAGCTCTATTACGTGAGTTTTAGAGGTACCATCCATAGAGAGTCTTTGTAAGGTGTATACAAACTTTTTCTCCAAATGGAACCAGGTTCAACAATATGAACATCGGTCTGATTATCATTTCAAGATCTCTCGTTGTGAGGAGAAGAGTGCAGGAGATCACTTTCGGAAAATATTGGTTGGGAAGCTATTATCCATAAGAAGCTTTAGATGGTTCAAGGTTGATTGTATCCCTAAAATATGGAACTTACAAGGAAAAGTTAAATGTAGAAAATGTCTCGAGAAAATACCTTCAAGTTTATTTTCACTAATTTTAGGGACAAAGAAGAGATTTTCAGGAGAAGACCATGGTCATTTAATGGAGCACACATGATCCTCAAGGAATGGCATGCGAGAGTTGCAAGTAGTAGGAAATTGATTTTGAAACTTCTACATTCCAAGTCCAGGATCCTTGGCTTACCTCCAAAGTTGTTTCATGGACAATTCGATGAAGATAGGTCGAGGGATTGGAATGGTACATCAAGCGACCCTAAATAAGAGATCTTTACTATGAAAAGATTCATAAAGTTCAAGGTAGAGGTGCTCATCCAGAACCAATTCCAACGAGCTTTTACAACAAAGAAATGGAGGAGATTTTGGATTCAGTTCAAATATGAGCGCCTTTTAGACTTATTATGTATGTGGAATGATAGACCACATCCGCGAATCGATGTAACTTTAGAAGCGGCAATTGTTACAACAGCAAGGAGATATAGCCCAAATCTATGGAAGATGGTTTGCGGCGAGTCCAGAAGTGATGATGTTTTCAGACCCGCGGTGGTAGCTCGAGCGTTGAAAGCGAAGGGCGAGTGAGAATCTCGAGGAAGTACATATCATACAATTGGCGAGTTTTCAAAAAGTCGCCATTCAAAAGATCATTGGGCTCGAGAAGAATCAGAAACAAGCGAGTGAGGAGGAGTTGATGATTAGAAATATTTCTATTGATACTCACTGTCTCAAAGTGAAGGAACATTTGGAAGGAGATTTTTGTTTGAGATCGGCGGTGATAATGAGGTTTGTCGAAGAATTTAAGCCAAAACAAGCTGGAAGATTAGGCTTCCCGGTAGCCGAATAGCAATCTTAAAGGCCTCTCGAAGAGCGACACATAGCAAGAGCACTAATGAGTATTAATAGGGATGGGTCCACAAACGTTGGCAATAAAATTTTAAAGTGGGTTGGTATAATACACGGGTCCCTAAGTTTAGCCTCTTGGTACGAGATGGGCTAATACTATTTTGAGTTTAACCCGAAAGGAAAAGGCCGTGAATACCTAGAAGAGGAAAGGTCCACGATGGGTTATTTGAT
Source organism: Rhamnella rubrinervis (assembly GCA_007844105.2). NCBI lineage: Eukaryota > Viridiplantae > Streptophyta > Magnoliopsida > Rosales > Rhamnaceae > Rhamnella > Rhamnella rubrinervis. Next base: position 6,788,776 of record CM017585.2, read on the forward strand.
GAGGGCTTGAGTAGAGCTCTTATTGAGGAAGACATGGACCAAGCCTGTAGGGAAAATCGGGTAACTAATGAAGATAGAAGCGGTCTTCTCATGGGAGCGGGTACCATATCACCAATCGAATATGAGCGAGGTAGCGAGAACAAGAATGAGGGTACATTTGGTACCGAGGAGCCTAACACGAGTTATAATCATGGAATGGAGAAAACCGGGCAAGTAGCGAGGAGGAAAGACTAGAAGAGGTGGTGAGAAGCAGAACCGCGGGAATATCACTAATACTCGATTGAATCTTCTATCCGGGAGGTGCGAGGATTTTCAAGGGAGGGCGGGGCGAACATGCCACCCTCCCAGCTCTGAAGTTGTTTTCCGGAATTGCGGGGGATCGAAAATAGCTCTACAGGTAGCCTAAAGGCCCTTGTCGTGAGACATAAGCCCAACGGAGTTTTCTTGATGGAAACTAAGGTTAACAAGGAAAAGATGGAAAAACTCTGTAAGTCACTATCTTATAATAATTGTATTGTTATTAGTCCCAGAAGCCGAGGATCGTTTTAATGTGGAATTAGGAGGTTGCTATAAGATGTGATTAATACAATGAAAATGTTATATGTGTTATGGTGGGTCATCAAAAAAAGCAAAGGTGGAAACTTTATGCTTGCTATGGTTAGCCCATCACAGGACAAACCTTATTTTTGGGAAACTCGGCGGCGACAATTTTTTCGGAGACATTGCCATGGTGTATCATGGGGATCTTAATGAGTTGTTAAGCAGCCTGAGAAATGGGGAGACAATATTGAAAAGAAAAGGTTTTCTCACTAAGTTCTTACTAGAGATAGCGGCTATAGACTTGGGCATTAATGGAAGTAGGTTTACTTGGTGTAATAATCAATCACGGGAGATCGAGGATCCGGAAAGACTTGTGAGCTTGTGCGGATAAAGATTGGATGGATCTCTTTCGGATGCTTTGGTGACCAATTTGATATCGATTCCTCTTACCATAGCGATTCTCTAATGACGGATAGGGAAATCATAAAATAGAATAGACCATTCAGATATTTTAAGGCCCCGTCCTGAGACAGAACTTGCACTAAGGTGGTTTTGAAGGCTTGGAGTAGAGAAACGGGTGAAGGCATGGAGGCTCACAAAACTATTAAAAGATTAGCTAACACAGCTAGGGATCTGAAGAGTTAGAACCTGAAGCATTTTGGCATAGACCACCAGAAAATTAAACAGTTGGAAAGGCAATTGGGATATATTCAATACTGATATTGGAGACATAGAAAAAGAAGAAGGCATAAGGAAAGAATTACAGGAGCAGAGACAGAGATTGGAGGTTACTAACAAACAAAAGTCTTGCGAATTATGGCTGAAAGAAGGAGATCGCAACTCTGCGTTCTTTCACACTAGCACTGTGATTAGAATGAAAAGAAATAGAATTGATTCCATTAAGATTGGGGACAAGTGGGTGCTGAAAAGAATAAGATAGCTGATTATTTCATCAGGAAGTTTAATTCTTTATTCGCTTCTTCTAATACCCCTAATTTTGAGGAAATTACAGAGCTTATGCCGAGATGCATAAGTCTAAAAGAGAATCTGGACCTTATGGGAATACCTTCATCTGAGGAAATCAAGGATGGTTTTTGGAGTCTTCACCCCCTAAAGGCTCCGGGACTTGACGGTTTTCCTAGAGAGTTTTACAGAACACATTGGAACACAGTCAAAAGTCAAATGACTACAATGGTGGAGGAAAGTTTTCATCTCAGGAGGATCAGTAAGGGCCTCAATCAGACTTATATCTATCTGATCCCTAAGAGGAAATAGTCGATTGATTTCAACCACTATCGTCCAATAAGCTTATGTAATTTTTCCTACAAAGTAATATCAAAATTTTTGTCAAAGCGCTAAGAGGTTGCTGCATAAAATTATCTCTCATTCAGGGCTTTCATTAGCGGAAGATGGATTGCGAAAAATACGATCATAGCTCATGAACTATCCCACAAGATTAAGAGGCATAAAGGCAAAATGGGCTTATGACAATTAAGATTGATTTAAAGAGGCTATGACAAGATGGACTAAAGTTTTATCATAAAAGTCTGGATTCTCACGAGGTTCTCGGATAATTTCTATGATATGATCTTTAGTTGTATGAGTTTGGTAGAGTATAATTTCTTGATTAATGGCAGCAAAATGGGAGAATTCACCCTCACAAAGGATTGAGACAGGGATTCAATTTCATCCTTGCTGTTTTATTTTGGGGCGAAGTTTTCTCAGGACTCTATTCAGGAAGAGGGAAAGTGGGAATCTTGATTTAAAATCAATAGAAGAGCAAAAGTGGTTTCTCATTTATTGTTTGCGGATGATATAATCTAACTTATAGAGCAAATGTTCAAAATGCCGAAGCCTTAAAGAGATGCATTGAAAATTTTTGTAGATGGTGAGTGGGAAGTGAGCAAAAGAAATCTAGCATCTTATTCTCTCTAATAGTGGAGAAATCGAAAGGAGTATCCAAAACATCTTAGGTTTGGGGAGATGGAAGCGAAGCTATCTACTTGGGAACAAACTGATACTTGAGCGGAGCAAAGTAAAAGAGTATAGTAGGATTAAGAAGAGGGTCAGGGCAAGGCTTGAAGGATGGCAAGGTAAACTTTTATCCAGCGGGGAAGGCCACGCTAATCAAGTCGGTAGTTCATTCTATCCCAACGTACACTATGTCTTCATTCAGATTACCTTTGAAGATATGTAAAGATATGGATAATATGATGAGGAAGTTCTAGTGGAATGGTAAAGATGGATCAAACAGGTACCTTGCCTTGAGCAGCTGGAAAGAGTTATGTTTGCCAAAAGATCTATGAGGTCTAGGCTTCCATTCATTTTGGGATTTCAACACAACCCTTCTAGCTAAGCTTGGATGGAAGATAATAGGGAGGAAAATAGCCTATGGATAGAGATTATGAAGGCTAAGTACACGAAGGAAAGGAAGTTGTTTAGTTTGTAAAAGAAAAAGAAGACTCAGGATTTGGAGAGGAATCCTTAGTGTCAAAGAGGTGATTCAAAAGGGGTGTGCTTGAGGGTAGGAAATGGAAGGGATATTAATATATAGTGAGATCCTTGGATACACGGATTAGATGACAAAATTCAGTTCAAAGGGAAGGAGCAAGCGAGGCTATTGTCCTATTGGCGACTTATTGGATCAAGACACTAGGTGGTGGAAAACAAATTTAGTGAGAGATATTATGGAAGCAAGAAGTGTCGAGGAGGTGCTAAAATCCGGTTTCTAATATTAAAGGAGGACAAAATTTTTGGGTGGAATCGATTACGGAATATTCTTGTTAAAAGTGCATTTTGGATGGACAAGGTTTTCAACACTTGAGGCGACCATGGACTTTGAAAGGATCATGGAAGCTGAAAATCCATGAAAGACTTAAAATATTCTTGTGGAGGGTGATGTATGGTTGTCTACCAACAAGAGCCGAGTTAGCTAACCTCTTAAACCTTCATGAGACCACTTGTGTATTGTACAAAATTCTATGGAAGCTGTAGTTCATCTCTTTTATCATTGTAGTGTGATTAAAGTTTTAACTTTTGGAAGTAAATGGGGTCTAAAATGGGATGTTTTGGTTAATAATGATATGGTCTCTCTTTGAGTGTTGTCTTAAGCGAGAAATAAGAAAGCGTTGGGAGAAAAGGAAAGTTTTCTCTTTTAATAGTTGTGGCAATGTATAACTTGTGGCGTTTCGGAATGATATTATGCATAAAAGAAACGGGACATTAAAAGGGCAATCATGCGGTTTGAAAAAATGTTGCGAACTCATGATAGATGACAAGCCCATTTCCTTTAGATCCTTTTTAAAGGAAAATGGCCCGATTATCCGATAGGATGTTTTGTGGTAAATACTAACATTGTTGTGGGCTAAGTTATCCACTACTCTAGCATTTGTCATAAAGAATGATAAAGATGAAGTGATTTTCATGGCATCGAAGAAAGTACAAAAGTTAGACCACATGCGGAGATGAAGGCAATAGAGTGGGCTTACGCATCGTTGAGGAACTACACAGGAAGCGTAGTTTGGTAATGCGACCTGACCTCTACTTGCCAATACTATTATCGTGAGAGAGAGCCTTGTTCTGGGACACCTTTTGGAGGCCTCGGTCATAAGAAACGGTTTGGCTCTAACCCTTGGACTATTTAATAGATTAGCGAGGAATTCAACTATTTAGTGGATGCTTTTGCTAAGTTTTCTTTGAAAAATAATTTTCTTTTTTTAAAGTGATGTAAGAAGGGATGCTATTCCTTTGTGTGGAGGAGTTTCTTATATCTCTTGATGTAAAGCCTCCTACTCTATAACCACCGGGGCTTTTGTTTCTTTTGTGCTAATGCAACCCTATTCACCAAAAAAAAAATTGGTGACAATAAACAGGCAATAACCTATAAGACTCCTCAAAAAATCCTTTAACATAATTAAGTGCACATTCTTTTACCCTTCCAAGCTTTAAAATAGCTGACATTTATCCCATACCTTTTATGCAAATCATCGATTTCTTTAGGTGTGTAAACTCTTGCAATCCCTTCAAACCTAGATTTAATGCATTGCCTAATAATCCAAGTTGTGGCACCTTGTATTCTCGATGTGCAATCTCTAAAGTGCAATTGTGTTCGGTAAAAAATGCTTTTATAATAAATAGATCCGCACCTTTTATTTTTGTTGCACAAAGATACCATGGACATGTGTCTTCCAAATAGGCAACCTCGTATCGCTCTTTCGTTGATCTTTTAACCTTAAATTCTTTGTTTTGACCAATACATAACAAACTTAACTTCACCTTCAACTGTTCTTTGTTATTGAAAACATCTTCAATATTGATAATAATTTTTCTTAAATCATCATCCGATGGGAATATATTAAGTAGTACATGAGAGATGGCTCCATGAAGAAGCGCGAGATGTTGTACTATCAGAATGATGAAGTTTAGAGGAACTACCCACATGGTGATTGTCAATCATTTCCTCACAATAATGTAAACCATATGCATTCTCATCATGTGGAATGTCATCACAACCACCATCACCATCATAAATATCATCATCATGTGTGACATTATCCATACTATGAAATTGTTGATACTCCTCTTCATTAGGAGTTAGGAAATATTACGACTATGTCACCTCCACCATTAATGCCTTCATGGACATCCATTAGGCGATAATCATATGGAGTTCCTAAAGAACTATCTCATTGTATATGTATTGGTCATCATATGGTGTTTCATGGACTTTACTATCATGGGCTAGTAGCTTAGAATGATAAGTAAAAGTGAATTTGGGTGGACATATGGGAATTTGCCATAAATAAGGGGTGGATAGGTGCATGTTTAACCGATATAAATGTTCTCACATCCTTATCTGCATTATTTTACAAGTTCCACGACTTGTGAAGCTCGACCATATAAAATTTCATTTTGATGAGGAAGAAATTTGATCTACTTCAAGGCATTCATATATCTCGTTCTCCAATTGGATTTTTACACTATTTAGTAATGGAAGTTACCTTAGTTTTGTAATTTGCATATTCCCAAGTTTTGTCCTCTAATTTGACCAATTGTCCATCATAAGCCATCAATTTCTATATGATCAAATCTCTCCATATTTATTTGTGAAAATAAATAAAACAACAAAAATTTAATAATACCATAAAATATAATACAAATATTAAAAAAAAAACATTTTGGAATGGTTGGCTTTGAATAAAGCGGTAGGATCCGACCAATTTCAAAAAATATCCTATGGGTCGGATCGATGTCCGGATCTATCAATCGATTCAACCAAATTCAAAAAATCGATAGTGAATCTTATAAATCTAGTCGGATCCGATTATCGGATAATATCAATCTGGTGGATCAGGCCGGTTTAGATAAATCAGATAGTCGGATCCAACTCGATTAGGATCATATAGTGGATGCAGAGTCATCTTCCGGTTGAATCCTACTGCTACTCCTCCTACACACTTCCATTATAGTTTTTCTTATAATACTCAAAACAAATCAAACCCAATAAAAATAAGATAACAAATAATAATGATCACACTTTAATTGTAGAGATAATAAGGAATGAGAGAAAAAGATTTGAAATTATAATTGGCGTAATGAATTAGAAAAGAAGTGTTGGAAAGAGTTTAAAAGAGGTAAGACGAGTTGAGAAGTGTTGGGAAGAGTTGGTAGAAATAAATTGTTTGTAAAAAGAAAATAAATAAAAATAAAGAAAAAAGTAAATGTGCAGATAAAGTGGGAGGTGGGCTGGTAGAGAATAAGTTTTAGAACATGTAAAATAATAAAGGTATTAATGTAATTATAATGTATAAAAACAGTGCATTTGACCATACAAATTAAAGAGAATTAAATTTGATTATTTAACTAATTTTAACGGGTGTTTAGCTGTACAGCCATAAAACCCTAAGGATCGGTGTTGTATGTTCAAATGGGCCATAGACTGGGCCTATATTTAAAGCCTAGCCCAAGCCAATCTTCAAAAGCCTGGATCCTAGTGAAACCTAACTCCAATCCCGCTGCAAGCCCAGCCCCAACAACAACACCCTCCAAGCCCAGTCTCCAAAGCCCATGCCCAAAGGACAGCCTCAACCGGGCCCTCTAACTCTTTCACACTTGGCTGGAAAGGTGAATAAAAAAAAAGAAAAAAAAATTGTGCAAACAATTGTAACATGCTACGAAAAAACAAAAATTAAAACAAGGTACCAGTCACAACCATTGCACGTTATTTATGTAAATGATATTAAAAACTATGAAATTTGATATATCAAAACCATTTTATAAATTATGAAGACAACAATGTAATAAAACAGTTTCAAGCAAATGACAAATGATATGGCCTCACAATTATAAATAAAAATATTCTCAAGTCAATTAAATCATTCTAGAGACCCAGAAAAGCACCATTCTTGTTAATGTAGTAGCATATCAAAATTTCCTACGACTTCACTGCATATTCTGAAAACGCTTCATGACTAAAACGCTCATGTCCAAATAGCGCCGAGCACAGTTTGATAGGCAAGATTGTTCGCTGGAGCTGAACTTGTTCCCAGGTGTACCAGTGATGCATTTATCCCAACACACATTTGTAAGCTTAGCCACCGTCTCATTCAACATGGCTCTTTCCTTTTCTTGCTGCATGGAAACCATACAAAACTTAAAAAGATCATCCACAAGCTAAAAGTATCTCAAATTACCAAGGAAGATAACCAACAAGAACTGAATTAAAATTAACAATGGTCAGCAATTCGTTATTATAAATCCTAAACCCGTCAAGAAATAAAACTATGGGAGGAAAAGAAAACAAAACTACAAATTATGACCCACCTGGAATATTATTCTATAGTGTAACTAATTAAATTTAAATATTTAACAAAGAAGAAACAACGACCTTACTCAACTAAAATTTCGCTTCTTTGTTTATTCATCAACTACAAATCCTTTATGTAATCCATTCTAGAAAATTTATGAAAACTGATCTTCTAATTGGAACTACAATGGAAGTCGAAACAATTTAACATACTACAAAAGTCACATGAAAACAAAATTTGTTAATCGAAGACTTTAAAAATTCCTTATTTTTCTAAATGTTGTACTTAAAGTAATATAAAAACAATGAGATTAAATCCCCATTGTACAGCATGGAGCAAATCATAGTGGTAACCAAATATGGAAATCTACGGATATAAATCTACCTTCAGCATTCTTGCACAAAATGACATGAGCTTTTGGCTTGCTCATTGGAGACCTTAATTACAAGATGGCCCCAAACTGAGATAAACAGTAAGCAATTCCAAAACTACTAATGGATTGATATGCTCCTATAAACAGAGGTTTTTTTTCTATAAGAGACAATTCCACCAAACTATGCATAATACGTATCTCTGGATAATACATGAGCTACGTTATAATCTTCAGCTTCAACAATAGAGCAAACTACAGCAATGAATTCCATGACATGCAAGTTTCAAAACTCTACAATAAGCTAAACAGCTAAACTGACCGCAGCAACATCACAGCCAGTCTAAAGGGTTGAAAAACCAAATTCAAGTGACGAATGTATAGAACAAAAACAAAATATTCAATATATCATAATAGCCGACATTATTATTATACCCAAAAAAAAAAACAGAAAGATAGAAGAAAAACCAATACCCATCAAATAAAAATGAATAATTTGAATAAATCGCATAACTCATCACAACCAAGCAAGAATATAACAAGAAAAAAGGAAAGAAAATTTTCATAGCCCGGATTTTACATGACAGACCTTATCTCGTTTTCCATTTATTTTTCAAAATTTCTCAGGAACCAAACAAGGGACATGACAATACAACGAAAAGCGAACTCACATTGATGAACTGGAGCAGTTCAGGATTGTTGAGAGATGAAGGATCCATGGAGGTTTTTGGTCGCTAAAACCCTGTAAGATTCCCGTGTACTTCGAAAATACGCTAAAGCACTCTGAAAACCCTAAAAACAGCAAACCCCAAATATGGGATGGCAATTGGGTGGGCCCACCTTCTGCAACTTGGTGCTTTAGAAGTCCAGGCCCATATTTGCATTTGAAACGTTTTTTGCCCCCGAATCCCTATCCAAGAAGTGGACAAGGATCGGATCCATTCAAAAAGTCAAAGCAAAGGTGGGTTATTCACTATTCTTTTTTTTTTTTTTAGAAAATACAATATGATATAAAATCAATAATTTTCTACACTGATAAATTTCTAATTTAATTTTTAATATTTAAAAATTAACTATATGGGACCTAAAACGGTCACATTGTCCCTTTTTCTTGACAACTAAGATTACTTCTTTTTCTTTCTTTTTTGAAAGAAAAAAGAAACATATTTTAAAATGTAATAAGAGACAAAAGCAACACATAGACCAACCAAATATGTTTTTCTTAACAAATTTATGTTGAGAGTATTTCCATTTGAAATGCATTGGTGGTTTCATTTTCTAATAATTTAAACTTTTAAAAATATGGGCAAAGTTAATATGTTATCAAAACAAGTTATATATGAGATTATGTGTTCGATTCCATTTTTTTGATAATTTTCAAAATAAATAAAAATCATAGGAGTAAAGAAGAAAAAATATAAAAAATAAGAAATAAGATGGTAATTGCAAGTAAAATATCATAAAATCAATAAAATTATAAAAATTATAACTCATTCAATACTTATCAAAATGACTTGATTAAAAAATCAAAAACTAAAATGCTCACAACTATAGTTTTACATAAAAAAAAATGTCATAAAATAAATAAAAATCATAAGAGTATAAAGGAAAGGAAAAAAAATAAAAAATAATAATAATATATGAATGTTGAGTAATAAAAGATATTTGTAGTAATAATGGATATTTTTAAAAGGATTGAGCGTATGAGTATTTTTATAATTTTAATTAGTAGATTGGATATTTAACCAAATTATCTTTTTTATTATTAGTAATTTTTTTTTCTATTGTACTTACTCTTGCCGTGGAAATAATTGGTGTCCACATTGGACCAAGATAATTAAGTCTTGACTTAAACAAGAGGACCACATAAACAAATTAACTTCTTTTTTTATTTTTTGTGAAATATACAAACTTTGTTATAACTTCTTTTTCTTCTTTTGTAATAGAAAAAAAATGTTTTTTATGAGTCATCAAATCAAAAATTTATTAGAAATTTAAATCTATTATTATTATATAGTTTTTGTAATTTTTTTAGAGTTCCAAATATAGTAGGCACATATTTTTAATAATTCCTTTTCTTAGCACACTCCTAACACCTAACAGTTCCCCTCCATCAATGGATGATATATCTTTGCAATTCCTCCTCCATCAGTAGTTAACAGGTTAAGTACACATGAGGTATAACAGCACTTGTTAAAACTGTAATCTACAATTTCAAACTACAATATGATAAAATAATGATTTCCTTCAGCTAAGCCATGCTATTAGATGTCCACTCTTAGCTGTAAACAGATGTTATATATAACTTATATATGCTTTAAACAGATGTTTCTTTTGTGTCAAACTTTTAATATTATATGTTCAGTATTAAAACCTAAATAAACAAAAGTGAAGATCATTAATAAATGATTGGTATGCGAGGCTTCATTTTCTTCTCCCATCAAACTTTTCCTTTCATCCAATCATGCTATATATTTGCGTATCACGAAGGAAGAAAAACATACACATGCAATCACAAATTAAAACGTCTTGTATTTCAAAAAAAAAAAAAAATCAATATGAATAACAAAGTTTTTAATAAAGATTCTCTTAAAATAAATAAACAAACAAAAATCCTAAACATGCAAAATAATAGGTGAGAGAGTTAATGAGTGAGACCCATGTGTGTGAAACAGTAAGACATTGGTTAAAGGGGTTGATCAGAACCCATAATATGAACTTCACTATTGCTGCTATATTAAGCAATGGCTTGCAACCATGCAAACAAAATCAGCTACTTTTATATATATATATATATATATATATATATATATAATTGTGAGTGGGTATGAATTTTTAGTCAATATCCTATATTATGAAAAAGCAACATCTTCACAATGAAGAAAAGTACCAATCCCAAATTGACTGTACACATAGCTTTTTTGGCCTTAAACTTTTTTTTTTTGCCCTTTTTTTTGTTTCAAAGTATGTGCAACTTTTTTCAAGTTTCATTCGCTGAGCAAGTGCGGCTGGGGGACCTATATGTGTCACACATCCACAATTCAAACACATTTGTGTAGTAGTTTAACTAATTGAGCCACCACTTTGAAGCAAAAAGAACAAAAAAACATGCACGTACATATACAAAGCGGAATCAAAGATTTTAGGTTAATTATTACCTTTGGTTCTAATTAAACGTGTGTATCCTTTCCTCAATATTCATTGTAATTAGAAACTTAGCTGAGTCATTTGGAAAATAAAATATTGCTCAAATTTATGCTTTTCTTCCACTTCTTAACTTTATTCAATTTTATAAGTAGAGGGACACAAATAGCCATATAGAACATGATATTTTGCTTTTACATAGAAAGGAGCTTCCCACATTTTTTAAAAAATTTCTTTCTTTATTGTCATTGTCGTTTGACTTTCAGTGATGTATAAAAATTAAATTACAATAATAATCCTACAGAAAATATAAGTGATTAAAGTACTATTAATAATAAGTCTCAAATTACAAGTAAATATATATATATATATAGATTTATACATGATAGTTTAAAGTAGGTAATTATCACTATCACAATATTCTTTTATCGATGGATGAAAACTCAATTTCATATAATTAGAAAAGAAAAAGATAAAAATTTAATTAAAATACGAAAGGGATTGATTTTTTTCTTATTTATTTTTACAAAATATTACACATAAAAGAGCCAAGGCTTAAGATAAACCCTGTTTGACCAACTTAGCCACATCCCATATAATATATAGGTTTTTTGTACAATGCCCATCAGCCATGCACAAGTTTGTAAATTGCTTATAAATTATGAAATTAATACTAATATTTTTAAAATTTTAAAAATAATTATAAATTACTTTATAAATTATAAAATTGACATAAATATCCCTTAAATTTTAAATACAATTGTAAATTAACTTCTAACTCATAAATATACTATATTTTTAATTGTTCAGATATATATATATATATAAAAGACTAAGGTAAGTAGCATCATATGAAAATATAAATTAGCTTATATCATTCAGGCAAAAAAATATTTCCATACAGTTAAAAAATTGTATTGGTAAAATATACTATGCATGAGTCAAAGACAATTTATAATTATTTTTAAAATTCAAAAGTATTGATGTCAATTTTATAATTAAATATATAATTTGCAACATATTTTATAATTTAAAAGTATTGGTGTCAATTTTATAATTTATAGGACAATTTATAATATTGTGGAGCATTAGTTCAAAAAAAAATCCTAATATATAATCTACTTAATAATTATTACAAACACTGAAATAAAAATATGAGTTTTATATATATATATATATATATATCTCATATTATCTTAGTAAGCATGACATCAGTTGACTTCATCATTACTATTTTAGATATCTCCATCCAACTACCCTTTTTTTATTAATAATTCTTAGGTCATATTTTAAATATGTTATATTTTAGGATAAGATTTAAAAGCACCAACCTTCACGATTTTCTTCATGGCATAAATTAATTTCAATCTTCATATATTTTTACAATAATGATATGCTTCTCTCAGATAGAGAGTTACATTGGGGTACACACATTTTTAGTGTGAATAATGTATAACAAAAGATTATATATTTAGCTTAATAATGAAATATTTAAATAATTACTTTTATAAATTAATTTATTTTTGGTCCATCTCTTATAAAGTTTGAATTTTTAATTATATTACCTTATAGAAGATGTAATTCTTATTCAAAAGAATACTAGAGTGAAAAATCAAAATCAAAATAGTCTTTGTCCTGGTGTAGTTTTCCTTTCTCTGTGAGGAAGTGAAAGGAAAGGAGTATTACTTTATAAAAATTAATATTATTAATTCTATTAACCCACGTACAAACACAGAGAAGAGAATTTGTGTCCAAGACATTCTAAGGCTCTAGCTTCAGCCTTATAAATGCTCAGCCTTGGTTGCTTCAGCTTTCCTCGTTCGAGTTGACAGAGGCTTAGCTCTCTCTATATATATATATATAGCAAATTTTAAGTGTGTAATATATATATTTATAGATAATGGACAAATTTAACTTCGTAAGAAATGGAGTAATCAGATTGCCTCCCGGTTTCCGTTTCCAGCCAACAGACGAGGAGATCATATTTCAATACTTGAGACGCAAGGTCTTTTCATGTCCTCTGCCTGCTTCTATTATTCCTGAGCTCAATGTCTCCAAGTACGATCCATGGGATTTGCCAGGTTTGTCCAAATTACATATATATATATATATATATATATATATATATATCTATAATCTATATTAGTTTCCTTTTGACTTACAGTGCATGAAAGGAATAGCCTTGTTCAAATTGTGGACTGAATTTCTGTTCAGTTTCTTTGTAGTTTTTAATCAAGATGTAATTTTGACATCTGGGTCTTGTTTCTTTAGGTGATATGGGTCTAGAAAGGTACTTTTTCAGCAACAAGGAAGCTAAATACCGTAATGGGAAGAGAAGCAACAGAAGAACAAATTCTGGGTATTGGAAAGCAACGGGTTCAGATAAAAGATTTGTTTCTTCAAGAATGAGTCATATTCTAGGACTGAAAAAGACACTGGTTTTCTATAGAGGAAAACCTCCACATGGATCTAGAACCCAGTGGGTCATGCATGAATACTCTCTCATCAATGCTCAAACTAAAACTTTCATTAATTCAATGCAACAGGTGAGCCTGCAAATTAATAAGCTTAATTAGTTTGTTTAATAGAATGTTACAGTACAAATATTTATGCATGTTTTAGCTTCTTAATTTGCTGAAACAGTTTACATTTTTCTGCAGAATTCCCTGAACCAAACAGAGAATTGGGTTCTCTGTCGAATATTTCTGAAGAAGAGAAATGCCAAGGATGAAGATGAAATTATTCATGAAAATAACTTTAAGGATGTCAACAACAAAGTTGAACAAGTTGGGATTGATCAGCCAAGATGTTTTAATTTTAGTTCTGATTATGTAGTGGGTCCTGAATCATCTTCTTCATCATCTTGTTCAAGTACTTGTAGTAGTATCACTGCGATTAGTGAGGTATCTTCAAGTGATCAACAAGCATGTCATGAAGAAAGCAGTACTAATTTTTGAACTTGTACTTAGAGAGACAGCAAGAAAGCAACTCTCTCTCTCTTCGTTAAAAGATGTTTGTGTCTTGTCTGAGGCCATTGTCTACTATAAAGGAAATAAATCCTATTAAATTTAAAATGCATATCCACCACAAACTATTATATAACTCTATAAGTAACTAATTAGTGGATGTATGTGATGGATTTGCGAACCCAATTCTTCTTTTAGTGCATGTATATTTAAAAGGTCTCTTATAGAGCATCCTTATTTGACATTATTATAAGCAAAGATAAAGAGATGGGATTCATTTATAGCGTTTGAGAGCAAAAGGCAATCAATTTTTCAAAGGAGACGACAATGATAAGAAAGAGAGAGAGGTTTGGGGAGAAAGGAAAGCATATAAATGACTTTGCATAAAGAATTTTCCTTTATGGAGACCACCAGAGCAGGTCCAAAATGAAAGGTAGAATATGAGCACATGGGCCTGACTTGGCTTCTTTACTAGTTTCTCAAGGTGAATCCCAAACACATGCAGAAAAAGGAAGAACCCCAGTATCCAATTTACATACACAAACACACACACAAAAGTCAGTGTTTCCTTTAGGAATAACTAGTTCTTTCAAGGTAGTGAAAATGGCCTACTATTTGTTCCTTTTTTCTTGTATCTTATGGGAGGTTTCTAAGGAGATATATATCATGAGAAAAACATGAGAAAGGAAAAAAAAAAATGATGAAGAGAAAGCAAAAGACTATAGGAGCTGATTTACCAAAAAAAAAAAAAAGACTACTGGAGCTGCAGAGGCTTAAATTGGGATTGTAAACTTTGCAATTTATTTATTCAATAAGCATCCTATACCTTCATGCATTTTCAGAATGTTCAATTTATGATAAGATAATGTAATGTCAATGTTAAGCTTGAAAGCTAATTAATAGAGAGTAATTTGGAAGAACTATACTGTTGTCAAGGTCACTTTCGTCTCTGACTCTGATCTTCTTCTAGCAATAGTTCTTTCCATATAGATTTTGCTGCTCCTTTGGTTAGTAAAAGAGTCTTGTATTCAATGTTGATTTTCAAATATTTTTGTAGATTTTTTTTATAAATGAGTGACTTTAGTAGAATTGATAGAATTATATTGATTTTTATAAACTTTTAAAAAAGTCTACAAAAATTTTGGGAGTAAGAAAGGGATAAATCATGACCCTTTTTTTATATATAGAGATTTAACATAAAAGCTTATAAAAATTTTAAAAACATGTGTGTTTTAAAATTATTAACATTTTGAATACCCCATACTTTAATTTTGATTAAATACCTCATAATTTATAATGACTGTTTCAAAGTTTATAAAATTTTAAATGAATACACATGACTTTCATATAGTCTTTAATATTCTTGATGAAATACATTCAAATTTTTCAATTTAGAAAATATTTAAAAAGTTTAAATTGAATACACTCTCACAATGGTATTTGGCTTTACAAATATTCCAACCAAATTTATATATTTGGATCACTATGTAAGAAATTTTACACAAATATATTTAATTATTTATATTTATTATCAAACGTTTTCAGGATGTGCTTGATTTGGTTAAGTATAATTCCTTCCAATATAGCTTTGATTTGAGGTAGGTCCAACAAAAGATATGACCAAATAATACTTTTTTTGGTAGAAATGACCAAATAATACTTGATAAAGTAAAGAAAGACCCATCCTAATTTAGCCCTCATGGGTCCCGATCAAACATTTGCTATTAGCGTCCATTACACTAGTGTCTTCCTGTATTTGTTAGGTCCACCATGTTCAATTTTCATGATCTTCTATACCCAATTTCATATATAAGAAGCCACCAATTATATATACAGCTGCTTCGTTGTTACATATCCATTGGCACATGTGGCATCCTTTTCTTAATTTCTCTCATTTATTATGCGTACGCCATTAGAGGAATCTCCATTCTGCGCAGCCCCTAAATGGCATTTCTCTAGATCCTGACCCTGTGTCAAAAGTTGAGTCTGGTAATCAAATGCTGAAGCTGGCACACATTGTCTCCTTCAATTGGCCTGTGCAAGGCGTGACTCTTTCAACCTCCGCAAATTTTGCCAAAGGGATGAGTATTGAGAAAGTAAAAACAGCCAATGCATCACCATATATTCTAGGAAATACAGTTAGGAAATAAAAATGTATAATTAAAAAAAAATGGCATTTCATGTAATTCATTCCCAAAACATTTGAATCCTAAGTTTGCATAATCTAGAATTTCTTCCTATTAATAACCGGCCAAGGAATGCAAAAATAGATTGTACAACAAAACCAAATTATTTCATCTGTTAACACCAACTGCCCAATGAAGACTTTTCTTTCAAATATTCGATTCCTGCACACAATTTCCCTCAAACCCTTTTGTTGTTCCTGCCATCCACCAAATCTAGACTTTTGCTCTCTTTTCTCTAATGGGATGCCAGAATTCAAAGCTCAGTACGGAGTCAGCCGCTGTACCTCCGAAAGTCCGTCCCCTCCGTCGTCGGTTGGAGGAAATGAAAAGGCGGCGTAGCAAAGCAATGAAACACCAAAACCTCTCTAAGAAAGAGCTTTTGAAGGAGTCTCTTGATGAGAGTGGTACTAAAAGAACATCATCCCCAGAGGAGAGCATATCATCTGTCAAGCCACAGCCACTAGCTGAGAAGAGCCAAGCATGTACTAAACCAGTGCCAACGACAGATGAGAGCATATCATCCCTAAGGCAGAGCCAAAACCAGAGAAGAGCATTGCATCTTCTACACCACAATCAACACCTGGGGAGACCATTGAATCCCTCAAGGCAGAGCCAAAACCCGAGGATAGCATAGCATCTTCTGTGCCACATTCAACACCAGAAGAGAGAACAGAATCTCCCAAGGCAGAGCCAAAACAAGAGGCGGAGACCATAACATCTTCTATCCCACTACCAACACTCAAGGAAAATGTAGCACCTTCACAAGCACAGCCGGTGCTGGACGAGAAATCTAACATGAAACCAATGGAAGAGTCTGAAGAGATAAATGAAGCGCCTGAGGAGCACAAAATCAAAGGAAATGAGGAAAATGTGGGGCAAAGTGAAGCGGGTATGGAGAATAAATGCCAAGAGACAAGTGGTAAGGAATACAAAGATAGCAAGGAAGAAGAAAGCGATGGGAAGGTGACCGAGGCTGTCCAGAAGGAGGTGGTGGTGGATGAGAAAATAACACATAGCCAGGAAGAGAATGAAGAGGAAGATGAGGAACCATCGGAGGAAGAGTGTTCAGGAGCAAATATTGGACCTGGATCACCAAGTTTTAGAGTATATTGCAGCCAGCCATTGCGAAACATCCAAGAAAATAACAGTGAGTAATCTTGGACATTAAACTCCAAGCACATTTTATTGCTTACAAGTTATTAGAGGTAAGAAATTCAAACATTTGCGCGCCACACCATGTATGCAGGCAAGGCGAATGATAGTCCAAAATCAAACGAATTGCACACGAAATCGTTCAGTGCAGACAGTGCGTTTACTAAAGAGAGTGAGTAATCTTGAACATCAAACACCAAGCACTTTTATTGCTTACAAGTTATTAGAGGCAAGAAATTTAAACATTTTGCCACACCATATATGCAGGCAGCGCGAATGAGAGTCCAAAATCAAACGGATTGGACACGAAATCGTTTAGTGCAGAAAGTGCGTTTACTGAAGAGAGTGAGTAATCTTGAACATCAAACACCAAGCACGTTTATTGCTTACAAGTTATTAGAGGCAAGAAATCTAAACATTTTGCCAAACCATGTATGCAGGCAGCGCAAATGAGAGTCCAAAATCAAATGGATTGCACACGAAATCGTTTAGTGCAGACAGTGCGTTTACCGAAGAGAGTGAGTAATCTTGAACATGCATTGAACACCAAATACATTACGGTGCCTAAGAACTCCATTTAAACAGTTTGCTACAATGCATGCAGGCAAGATGAATGCTAGTCAAAAGAAAGAAGCGCACACAAAATCGCTAAGTGCAGACACTGTTGACAACATGACATTAGTGGCTTCCGATGAGGTGCTTTAGTAGATCAGTTTAAGCTTTCGTATCATAAGAAAATGGATTCTGAGTTTGTTCTTATATTTAATGCATCATGCATATACACATATACATATTTCAGGTCAAGGTGGCAAAGAGTAAAAAGAAAGGAGGAAAAGTGGGGAGTTTCAAGAGGGCCATTAGCAAAAGACGACCAGTTAAGAATCTATTCAAGGTTCAGTCATGTTATTACCATTCAAAGGGCTCTAAACACGAAAGAGACACTCTACTTGCAACAAAATCTACAGACGCTTGATTATCCAAAAAAAGAAAAACCTCAGCATTTTTCTCAATCTTTTGGCCTTTTGGGATTTTCCCCTCTTTCATTTTCTTTTCTATTCCTTTGTTCGCCTGGATTCAGAACTCTTAAAAGCATATACTTTTAAAGATAGGAAAGAGTATCAGGTCAAAAGTTTGTGTTCCTTTCTACGTACTTATGAGCAACTCAATTCTCCATATGTAGTGCTCCTATGATTTATAGTACGTTTGTAAGTTCAAGTTGGAAATTATTATTTTATTCATCATTTACGTACAAGCAAAACTTCACATCTAACGAACAGTGGCCATGCATGAAAATGATTGTAACAAATATTAAAAATTTTTACGCTACCAACATATAACGTAAAAGTAAACAATGATAACGCTTCCACAAAGGAGAACAGAGTCTTCCATTCCTTTCATTTTATCTTATATTTGCTTAATGCCTGGTACACCTATATGATAATAACCAAATCCAAATCCAATCCAAGATATACCATTACATAGTTTAAAACAAAAGACATCAAATACCTCCATAAATGATTAGAGAAACACTTCTCAGAGACTAATTCTCTGACTAACAACAAGATATATATATATATATATGAGCATTAACTACAATAACTGACGAAGTCCACACACCTATAACAATATGTAGGGATACATATAAAAACATACCTAAACAGAAGGGAAGACAGAGGTGAGGAATTCTTCATCCTCCATGAATATCTCCAAATTCTTGGACTTCATTAAGAACGCAACTGCTTCTTCATTAAATTCCAGGACAAAGGCCAACTTGATCAGCTCAGTGAGTTCATACATGTGGTCGCCGTTGTCCCACAGAAGACCCTCAGATATTACTTCAGAGAAACATGTAGCAAACTCAATGATATATTTATGTCCTTTTGACCTATCCATCTTCATTGACAAAAGTTTTGAACTTTCCCTATCCCATCGTATCATCCTACTTGCCCTCACATTAATGCTTTCCACAGAAGATAGTGACAGATTATAGCTTACAGTAACTGGCTCAACCGTCTCAGTAATAGTAAGGTTGAGAAGACCTTGGACAGCTTTTTTCCTCCTTTCTGCTTCCATTTTGATGGAAGGGCCCGCAAGAAAACCCAGTATAAGCTTGACCAATCCTTTTCCAATGAAAGTATCCCATGGAATTACCTTCTCAGACTGATCATTTCCCTTCAGTGTGGAAATCTCTTCTTTCTGTACTGATTCGGAGATGGTACGAACACCAATTTTCTGAAACATTTCTAGCAATTTAGTTCGAGACAGACGAGGCAAGCTTGGCTGAGGGTACCACACAAAGATGGGGTGAGGAGAAAATTGTTGGAAAAGATCCTTCAGTTGAAGGTCATCAGCAATGAAAACGTCTTTCTTATTGGACAACAAAATTCCATCTCGGCCTGAACTTACAGGTACTTTCACCAATCCATCGGCAAGAGTCTTCTCTGTTTTGGAGCTCCAGTGTCTAGAAACAAAACCCCAGAAGTTGCAGCACTCAGCGTGTGACAACATGCGTCCTGAACTTTCCCAAGCCTTCCATAGCTGGAAGTAGTCTTCAAAGCAAGGACTGGATTTGACTTGGAAAGCAACAGTGAAAAAGACAAGCAGATTTTGCTCATAATACTTATTCAGAGCAATATGCTGAAATCCGAGTCCACTCTCATCTGAAACAACACAATCTTCAGAACAGACCCATTCCCCGTTTAGATAACTTTCATCTGGGATCCAAATTCTTCTCTCAGCCTCACTATTTGGCTCCCACTTAAACCCACTCAAGTAATTATATATTCTTACTATTGTTAGGAATTCAGAATGGAGATCAAGGTGGCTGGCAATCAAGGGACACCCTTTTTCCACGTCAACAATCACTCCAATTGCATTGAGCTCTTTCTTGTAGGATGCAATTTTGAAACCATAAAACACTTCATCGATGAAAGGTCCATCTTTCAGCTTTAAATAATTAGCCCATTTAGAATCAAATAACAAGCACTTGTTAGGAGGCCTGTAACCAGCATGCGTCTTCAACCATGATTGAGAAACCTTTTTCATGAAAGCATCAGGAAAGGAGTTAGTTTTCTCCGATAATAATGTTCTAATGCATTCAAGAAATGAAAGTGCACTAGCGGCAGTAATGCAGCTCGGATCCTGGGGCAGATAAAGGCCATTAACCACAAACTGTGCACCATCCTTGAATTCCACAACAGCTCCCATACGCTTGAGCTCTTTCTTGAACTCATGAATTTTCTTGCCGTAATATTTGTCACTATCATCTATGAAAGGGAGGAGAGTAATTGACGATATAGATTCCCAATCAGGACCAAAGAGAATGCAATCCCTTGGAGATCTATAATCACCAAGCCGAGTCCGCAACCACTTCTCCTCAAGAATGCATTTCTTAAGATCCGTAGGGAACTTATGGGGAGTATCCTTTAGCTGTCTGTAACACAAAAGAAAAGACATGACATTTTCTCTTCTAATGGAAGCTTTCGAAGCATGTTCTCTAAAAGAACGAGCAAATACTTTGGCAGCTTCTTCAAACTCCACTACCACTCCCATTCGTTTCAACTCAGTTGTGTAAGAGTAGATCCTGTTTCCATAGAAATTCCGGTCGATCAAGGGCAGACCATTGAACACCTGAAGAAGGCCGCCCCATTCAGTATGAGACAAGAGACTTTCACTGGGTGACTTGTAACCCACATTTGTCTTCAAGCATTTGGTACCTTGTAATGCTTTGACAAGTTTTCAGATGAGTTTGAAAGATGCATACATTCCAGTATCAAAAGAAAAGCCTCATTTGCAAGATAAGTTAAACTTGAAGGTGGCTTTAAGTAGTTGATAACGAGCTGGTGATTTTCGCTGAAAGCTACCACCACGCCCAGCAACTGGAGTTCCGTCTTAAAACAAAGGATTTCCTCTCCGTAGTATTCTTTTTCGATGAAGGGAATGTCACTAACTTCTGATGCAGTTCGCCACTCCTCATCAAACAAGACACATTCAACTGGAGCCTTGTCACCACAGGATGTCCTTAACCATCTTTCTTCTTTAATGCTGCTGATGAATTGTTTCGGGGAAAAATAGTTGGCTCTCAAAAATTTGATGAAATTTAGTATGGAGAACACACCACTTTTGGTTAAGGTAGAGGAAGCTGCCAGATGCATTAGACGCTTGCCAATAAATTCACATGCCTCTCCATATTCAAACATAACTCCAATCGTCTTTAGCTCCTCCTTATAGTCGTTTATTCCATCACCATAATAACTATGGTCAATCAATGGAATATCTACACGCACTGATCCATTCTGCAAAATGTTTCCCCATGATGAAGTATGCATGAAAGATTGTGAAGGTGGCTTGCAACTAGGACAGCCATTCAAGGTAACCTTCAGCCAGCTACCCTCCTTTATGCACGTCAAGAACTTCTCTGGGACAGGACGGCCTTTCAGGTATCGAATCCAATCTAAAAGCAAGAATGCGTTTTGCTTGGTAAGTGATGCAGATACAGCAGGGATCCGAGCATTGGGAGGAGAGATATATGGGACATCAGAAGCACCAGCATGAGCTCTAAGGAAATCTACAATATGGCTTCCAAATGTATATTTACCCGCAAAATAGCCTGGTCTCACGTAATCTTCCCCTAACTCAATGTAGCCATTTTCTTTCCAAAGATTCGATACAATCAATCCTGTCCATTTGCTTCCATTGGCAGGGACTAGAACCCCTTTCCTTTGTTTGATGACATATCCATAGCTGTCTACGAGGGGCATAGTATCACCCAACTCATTAACTTGCTGATTGGAGAAATAGTTTTGAGAGTGAGTGATATAAGAAGTGAGCATAAGCAATCACAGGTTTCGGCTCACTACCAAGAGAATCTTTTAGGAGAACTGCATAATTATATACATTAACAACACCAACTCCCGCATGTCTTGCAAGCCATTTCAACAATGCTTCCTTCTTTGAACATAACCGGAGAGCTTCCTGAGTGCTTTCTGGCATAAAAGAAAAATTGGTAACAGACCTGAATTCACGGTTCCATTCAATCAGCCATGAGATCTGATGAGAGTCAGAGGATAAGTACACCAGCTTATCGCCATTCCACCTGGTGGATCCATTAATGCTGTACATTGACACCTTCTCATCCTGATCCACATACTTCAAAAGTGGTATGTTCTTCATGTTGGTGCTCAAAAATTTGGATGTCCAATTATCAGCAATATACTTGAGTAGCTCCAAATAAACATTCTCAGAAACTCCATGGACGAGGTTGGAACTCTGGATGCACTTGGCATACCATTCATCGTCAACTGGCTCAACACCCAAGAAACCAAGGATATAATCATACTCCTCTTTATCAAATGAATAACTCAAAATGTATTTCCCATGGGATGAGAGCTTCAGTAAGCTCACCCCTTGCTCCCTTGCCTTGTTTAAAATACTCCAGAATTCAGGCATTAACCGACCCACTTCACGCGGCTTGTGAAATAACTTCTGCTCTGTAAGGGGCTCACTCGGTACAATATTTTCTTCAACCAGCTTTGCTTTGATGGACTCCCTCACTGCATTCAACACTGGATAGGCAGAGCTGTTGACAGGCAAGAACCTGAACATATGGGGCAGACTAGATATCGGAGCATCTCCTTTAGATTTAACTAGTGAGATGAATGCATTAATAAAAGCAAGGGGCACACAGTCAAGGATCCCTTTATTCCATTTGTTGTCCAATAGAATTGTTTCCCTCGAGGATGCTAACAGAAAATCTGCTTGAATTATGAAGGGAAGTTTGTCACCATCTCTGTGGGAAGAAACGCGTAAATACCAGGTGAATGCATTCCTCTATGAGGCCGATCTCCCATTGGAAATGCTAATGTGATCTCCAACTCGTCTGCTTCCATTCTAATCTCCACTTTAAATTCCTGTCGGACAGGAAACTTCTGTTTCCACATATAATAACTACACTCTCTTTCTGATTCAGTACCTTCTTCTGCAGACAAATGGAGCGTGTAGGACTCTGCATCATAGTCCTTCCTTTGCACAAAGTTGGTCTCAGACAATATTGATATTGCATTTACAGTATTAAGCCGAGGGTCATCATTGTCTTCTCTGACAGAGAGCCACTTGATCTTCGAAAGAAACAACAAGACTTCAGGATGAATGCTAGAGAGTTGTTGCTTCACAGGATTCACCTTGTCAGGCTTCAGAGGCAAGACCAATACTGTCGTTGGAAGGGCGGTGTTTGAACCATATATCTGTTTTATATCAGATAGACTTGGGTTCTCATCAACCCATTCAGGAACTATGTACCCAAGACCGCAATATGAGCAAGGGCCTTCATTAAAACGAATCTGATATCCATTGCTGAAAATGTAAGGCCGAGCTGTGATCAAAAATACACTCTTGAACCCAATTCCTGCAGACAAAACGAGAAGATTTGTTAGTAACTCCCAACAGAATTAAGAAATATATAATTTCTTAGATTTAGTAAATGTTTTCACTAAAGATAATTGATCATCATGACTTGTACTAAGCTAAAACATATCTACTAACAAAATATTGGCACAAGGATTGAAATAACAAAAAATTTACAAAATGGTTGTGCTTCAAGAACCTTCTACTTAAGGAACATATGTCCTAAATATTATGCAATCACTAAGGAACTCAAGAGGCAATGATATCACTTTTTAACTAGAAAACAAATATAATTGTTGAAGGTTGTGCCTCTTTTGCTGTCATCGTAGCAGGACTGTCTGATACTTAGTTCCTGATATTCAGCTATTGTTATGCATGATTTTTGGAAGACAATTATATATGTATTTTTTATGTCTTTGTTTAATTTTTGTTTTTAATTTCTTCTTGCACTGATACTCCCTATCAAACTCAAACTCAATCTCTCTCTCATGTCTTTCTCCGGAACCCAGCCCCGCCGTCTACCATGCCCAATGATCGGTGAATTTCTTTAATTTTGGGTCTCTTTTTATCGATATATAAAATAGTTTACATTCCTTCTAGTATGAATTTTTTTTAGCATTGTCATTCATAATGTGAAACTTTAATTAATCTTCAATTTTTGTCTGTTAGCTTGTGTGTTATTTTTTTAGAGTATTTGTCTTGTAGTTCTATATGCTTACTTGACTTGGAAAATTTTAAAAATTCCAATACCCTCACCATAATCAATCTAGCTTTCTTGGCATTCATCAAAAAATCTAGCTTTCTTGGCATTTCACTTTCTTTATATTTGCCCATTTTGTCTCATATTCATTAGCAATTATGTCATACTTATAAACCAAAAAAAGAGTTACATGATGTAAACCAAAATAATTAATTGGGTTTGGGGTTTTAGTTAATTAGTTAACTGTTATGGTTTTGGTTCAAAATTGAAAGTTTGTTAATTGGTAAATTAATTAACAATTGAAGATTTAGTTAATTGATTAGACGTTGGTTAATTGCTGGGGCTTTAATTGGCAATTAGGAGTTTAATTAATTGATTAATTAATTGACAATTAAGGGTTTTAGTTGATATATATATATATATATATATATATAGTTGATAGAGTATTTTGGCTTGTTTCTCTTTTTTTTTTTGTAAATGATAATTGGATTAAAACCACAAAAAACCTCTACCAGGAAGATTTGGGTTATTGGTTTGGGGGTTTTGGTTAATATTATGTATTAGCATTATGAGTTTAGATATGTATTATGAGACCAAGACCAATTACATCACATAGTTATGTGTATTTGTTTTATTTTAATAATAAAATATAATCGTGAGTTTTATTTCTTTAAAAAACAAATTACATCTTCTAACTACTGTTTTATTTGAATAACAAAATATAAAATATACACGCGAATTTCATTTCTTTTAAAAAAAAAAAAAAGTAACATTTTTTAACGTCGAGTTATTTCATTAGAAAATTTTTCTTAAAGTAAAACAGTCCACCCTCTTATATATATATATATGCTATCAATGAAAAAGAGCTGTAAGCTTTTCCAGATCTATCAACTTGTGTTTTTGTGTTTCTTTAGCCTAAAAACTTACAAAAAAAAATGCACATATATGAGTTGTGTGTTTAAGTTTAGTGTTCGGTTTTTTTTTTTTCTTCTGACACCTATATAAACCAATCTAAACTTCTCTCCAGTTTTAAAGGTTATTACCACTACTAGAAATGATGTTACTTAGCAAAAGGAGTTTATCACATATGCTTACAAGTAGTTTCATCAAGAAGAGGCAATGAAATTAAGGACAAGCATTGTATGATGCTAAGCAAAATATGAGAAAAAGGTAAAGCAAATGTTGACATTTTGTCCTGCTGGGCAGCACCAAAACTCAAAAAAGAAATTCTAATTAACAATCCAAATCAAATAATGAGAAGAGTTTAAGCAAAGCAAAGCTTTAATCAACTAAATGAAGGGGAAACAAGGCATACCTTTTTCCCCAATATAACCGCGTTTCCTGTTGCCTTTCTTGGTGGAGCGTCCAACACTGCAAATGGACTCAATGTTTTTAGCAGAGAAACCTCTCTCATTGTTGAATATCAGCAGCGTCGCCGGAGCTCCCGTGGCTGTTATGTCCCGGCTCGTTATGATGAACTCCATCGATGGATTCACTTCCTCCAAGTAGTTATTATCTTCTGCGTTCTGCATTCCATAAACACATACTCTATGAATTCGCATGCATATATATATATATATATATATATGTATGTATCAACGAAAATTTTACATCTTATAAATATATATATATATATATATCATTTTAATTCATGATCAATAATGAAATAGTACTAGTTATATGAACCTGAATAAGTTCCATGAGGAAGTGAACATCCTTGGAGTAAATTTCAGCCGAGAGGTACTTGACGGCCTGGTGAATATCCTCACGCAGAGGATTCAGTTCTCCTCCAATGGAGAACTTGTCCCTCCGTATCTGTTCAATGTGCTGTCTCGCGGACGACGACATTTCCGGGCGCAAGTTCTCAGTACAAATGCAAAAGCTTCAGAGAGAAACAACAATGGCAGCGACGAAGAGGAAGAGGAAGAGTGCGATGGTTTTGTAATGGGGAAAAGTAACTTTGCGATGAGCCAACCGCAAGTAAGAGCTTGCTCACGAAGAAAGGGGAGCCAAACTACGTACAGAATATGATGTGGAAAATATGAGAGAGAATTGACGAAGACTTGGTGGGGACCACTACTGTACGGAAAAGGGTCAGTCTTTATGAGCTTTTGACGCTGATTCGACCACCAAGTCCTCGTTCTTCTACGCTTTCCCCTGAATTTCGTTTTCCCATTGAGCCGTGGAAATTTGGTGGAAAACGCAAAGCCTATTGCTTCCTTTTGGTGGAAACTTGCATGCAAGGTTGGAGTAGCTTTACCAAGAAATGCTGTAAACGCATTGCTATTATTAAATTTTAAAATATGTTAAAATAAATAAATTTTACCATTGAAATGTATTCTTTAATATAATATTAATGTTAAAATTTACCATACTATATTATAATAGATCATATTAAAAATCTGATAACTTAAAAATATTTATACACTTTTATTTTAAAACATGGATCCAAAGAGTGGGCACACCCCATCTTTAAATGAATTTCTACCCACTTTGTACAGATTTTTTGAAAGACAATGCCATTTTTTTTTTCTTTTTGACATTGATAGCATTATTACCCGATTATAAAAAATAAATGTTAATATCAAAATTTAATATTCCCACTCATTTTTGACAGCCTATTGGAGATGCTCTTGACATTAATATTTATTCTCCAATATAATATTAAAATACTAATGTCAAAATTTAGCATAACACTCCTCTAAATCATGCTAAAATACATAGCAATGTAAAAATATTTATGAAATTTTGTTTCAAATAGTGAGTTCACCCTATTTTATACTAATATCATAAATAGCAATGTCATTTATTGCATCAAAATTTAACTCAAATAATAACATTATTATTTTTTAATATTAAAATAGCATTTATGTTGAAATGTAAAAAATAAATGTTATTATTAAAATCTGACACTGTCATTCACTTTTGACGCCCAAACTTAGCCTTGTAACCTAGCAACAAGCGGCTTTAAGATTAAGATTTATTGATTAAGATTCATGCATGCTTTGTCAACACCAATGACGTCATGCCACGATGCTAGCACATTATGGAATAAAAAAAGTGGAGAGTCCCCATTCACCGGACATGACATTCCGATAGGCGCTATTACTGGTTTTTTAGTGCATTGACTGATTTCCCTCCTCTACGGCTCCGCATGCAAAGCTAGAATTCAATTTATTCTCCTAGGAAATCCGAAAAGTTCGTAATTTTACAATTATTGTATGTATATATAAAATATATATTAATAGTCTTAAATTATGAATTTTTAATATAAAATGATACGTATTACAATCGTTCATAAAGAGAAGTTAATTGGACAAACAATAAAAATTATTTATCATAGCAAAAATATATAAATACATAAAAATTTTAAAGAGAGATGTGTCATTGTTTCTTAATTTATATTAAATCACCTAACTTAGCATCATTCTTTTATGGGTTTTTTGCAAAGACTTTGAATTTTCTTTATCCATCTCTGATGTGACTATGTGAACGATTTATCGTTTCGCATGGCAATTCTGATTTCTGCAGGAACTCGTGCCATTTAGACTGTGAATGGCCAGTGTTGAAGACCACAAACAAACAGCATGAAGAATAAAGACCCGCCCTTGAGGAACAACATTTTCCAATATCCAAACAGATACAAAATTATGTACAACAGAAGTGGGACTCCATTTTAACTCCAGAATATACAACTGACTCTGGGTCCCTCTAGGCTGCATCGCATGGATGATACAATGGGGCAACTATGTTTGTTCCAAGTACAAAAGAAGAAGAAAAAAAAAATGGGAACGATCATGAAACAAAAATGCTTCCAAAAAGCATGCTTGGCAGAGAAGATGATGACAAAAAAAAAAATAATATAACACAAATTCTGCTTTTTCTATTATTCCTTGGTCAAAAAAACCTCATAAATTTTATTTATTTATTTACTCTTGAATAATAGATTCATTGAGAGACCAACAGAGGAAGGCTTGAATGCACGAATAAACTTACGAGATGGAGCCATGAGGGGATCCTCTCTATTGGTTTTCCTCCTCCTTGATGATCCCCCAGCTGCTGCTCCCATGCTCTTAACAGAGCCTGATGATCTCGAATTGAAACCCGATGACCCGAAAGAAGCATCCGGTGCCCCAAATGACAATGGCCCCTTATGTGATACGTGTTGTGGATACCCTACTGCTCCATCCTGATGTGGAGGTGGGAATTTCTCACTCTTGCTCTTTGCATTTGTCTGTGTCACAACTCTCCACCTCTGTTTTATTCAGCAGAAAATACTAAGTTGAAAGATTTTTGGTAAATAAGATGGCAAGTGCAGGATTGTTTTGATTATGTGATACCACAACACAAACCATGTTCCAGTTTGGAGAAGTAGAAATGATACAATTATGGAGAGTTTGGATAAAGAGAAGTCTATCACATACATCTAAGTTTGCTTGTATCTCTGCATTGGCTTCTGGAGCCGGGATTGCCCGACCAACACGCTCACGAACTTTAACTCTTCTGACACCATCAACGGCATTTGCTTTCCCACTTAGACCTCTTTGCCTGAGGAGGAAAATGCATATCATCTGTTAACATTGCCAAAAATGAGTCAAGAACATAAAAACTTGCAGAAAAGTGAAACTGTTACCTTCTAGCTTCTTCATCTCGTAATTTCACATCCATTTCTTTGCTGGGAGGATATTTCGTAAACTTGATGGCTCACAAGCATAAGGCTCAGTGGTAAAAACTGTCCAGAAATAGAATGCATGTTATATGCTATATTAGAGTCGGCTGTGTTACAAAAAAATTCTGGCAAACATAAAAAATCAACTTCTCTGTACAGCACAAAGAGTTATTCAGCAGTAATTAACTTCCACAAACCCTTTTTCTCTTTTCCTGTTTCAAAGAAAAGCAACCTGACGAAGACCATATTCAAAAGTAGAGAGGAAATAGACAAACCTAACTAGATGTGAATAATGACTTCATTAGCACACTAAGTTTATTTGTAAACACCCCCTAATTCAGCACTAAGATCATGTAAAAAAGAACTTAAAATATAATGAGGATCTCTCTGTTTTCAAGATACTATTCCTCTTCACTAGTTAAAATGTATTTAGTTGGGGAAAAGATGCGTAGAATAAAGAGTACTCACTTCACCATTTAGAGCAGTGGTGGCAGTGCCTCGCTCATCAGGATCTATTGAAAGAAGAGATTCAATTAGGGGTAGCGGCGAAGGTGGGAAATCTTTGAATGTTTCTGCAACGCATCTCTTGTATGGCTGCTGTGGTTTAAAAGTGTAGCATTTGGCAATTTATATTTCTTCCAGTATTCCTCAGATGGGGAGCCACATAATTTAAATATCTTGTGCAGTTGTTCAACCTTACGAGGAAAAGAATTTAAAGAGGTTGTCAGCCAGAAAACTATAAATTTCAATATACAAAAGACCATTGCAACATCGATGAATGTGACCAAGAGGAAAAGAAAGAATGATGGGGAGGGTGGGGGTGGGGGTGGGGGAGGGCGGGGCAAAAGAAAAAAAAAATGCACACTGCCAAGTAGAAGAAGCCAACTCCTAATGGATACCATCATACCACAATGTGCACAAATAAGATTAGCAGTACCACATTCAATAATGACACAAGTGACCTTGACGACAATTCATTTATGACAAAGAATAGATGACCAATTTAAATCCAATAATGACACAAGCGACCATTGAGTGCAAACAGGAATTTGTTGAATGAATACTGTAACACTACTGCATTGCATGAAGCCTGTTTCAATACTGCATTACATTAAGCACTCGTGCATCATCACTCAGCGATTGCAAATAAGTGACTAACAAGAAAACATTCACTAAAATTGGCAAAGCTAAGAGTAAAACAATACATAATTCAAGACAAAAGTAATAATACCTCTGTCCGTCCAGGCATAATTGGCTTCCCAGCAAGTAACTCAGCCAAGATGCAGCCAGCACTCCAAATGTCAACACCAACTCCATAGGAAGTTGCCCCAAGAA
Source organism: Rhamnella rubrinervis (assembly GCA_007844105.2). Taxonomy (NCBI): domain Eukaryota; kingdom Viridiplantae; phylum Streptophyta; class Magnoliopsida; order Rosales; family Rhamnaceae; genus Rhamnella; species Rhamnella rubrinervis. The sequence goes on from CM017585.2 coordinate 6,819,046, forward strand.
GAAGCTCAGGGGCGGTACCATAGGGTGACAACTCTACTAGTCATGGATTGCTTGTGCTCAGGATCAAAGAAAGTGGCCAGTCCAAAATCAGCTATTTTAAAACTCCTTCGTTGTCAATAAGCAGATTGGAACCTTTGATATCACGATGTAATACACCATTGCTATGGCAATGTTCAAGCCCAGATAATAACTGCTTCATATAGCATTTGACCTAAAAGAAATATATCAAAAACACAAATCAGGTCCCCAACATCTCTCAAAATATTATACAAAACTAGAAACCAGAGACAAAAGAGACGGACAAGAAACTGTATACAGTCCTTTATAATCAGTCAATCAATCCACGGCAAGTGCCTATCACTTAATGCCTAAAAGTAACAATCCAGAACAGGGAGGCAAGATCTGACAGTGTATAAATCTAGGCTTAAGAACTTATTAATGTAATAATTCTCTTATCACTGCTTCCTGGACTAACATTAAATAATTTGACAAACATCAAATACTAATGACGTTTTCTGGGTGAGAAATATTAAAACAAAGTTCCAGCACGTCAATGTTCACAGTGAAACTTATTTACAAAAACAAAACAAATCGTTGAATCATCACTTTCTAGAACTGCAGCATAATTTATTACTCCTGTAATTTTTAAACACTTTAAAATCACATCATCTAGTCCTCCTTTGATTGCTGGATGATGAAGGACGAGAAAATTTATCCAAAGTAATAAATACAATCTTCATATCTGCTAGACCTCTACAAAAGGAAATGGGGGGGGCCACCTCAAGTATGGAAAATAGTTAAACAATGCTAGTTTTATTGGTTTCAGCAAACCAATGTCAAAAATGATGAACTTCAGTGTCTTTTCTTTCAACACAGCCTTCTCATGAATTCTCCATTTTATCAACAATTTGCAGAGTGATGTGAACATAGAAATTTCCATGAATTTACACAGAAAAGATTAAATACATAACAACATAAGGAAAGTTTTGTCCATCACATAAAACTGTAAATCACAGATTCGAATATCTAAACCACTAGTTATGGGACCCAATATAGCCTAGGAAGGTCTACCAGTAAACATCAAAGCTCCAGCAAGCAAAGTGAAAAGACAAATACCGCCGCAAGAGTTCAACAAACTAATTGCGGAAACAAAACTGAGATGGACAACACATCCAAACGCATTTAAACAAACAAGAACAGAGCACACACCAAAAATCTCACACAGAATCCCCAAATCCACCAAGAACTGAAATAGAATCTACATTCCATAATCAACCACAACCCAATGAAAAATTGGTCAAAAAAAATCTAAAAGACAACACCAACAACCAATTAATCGAACCCAAATGTACCTGAGGCTCAGTGAACTTGACCCCCGAGTAAGCGGCGAGTCCGGCGAGATCATGTTCCATGTACTCAAAAACCAAGTAAAGACTGCAAGACATTCTTGAGGTGACCAATCCTTCAAGCTTAACCACATTGGGGTGGTCAAGCTTCCTAAGCACAAGAATTTCTCTGGCCATGAATTTTACACTCTCTGGCTCCAAATTATCAAACCTAACCTTCTTCAAAGCCACTATTTTTCCAGTGATTAGATCCCTAGCTTTATACACATTGCTATAAGTTCCTTGCCCAATCTGCAAAAACAAAGAAAAACGATTTAATACACCGATTCGAAATAAACCCAAAACTAAAGAAACGACTTCTAAGATCTTTGAACTAGGGCTAAATGACGACCTTAGCGAGCTTCTCGAATGTGTTGGCTCGCCGAGGAGTCCAACCCTGAATCGCCTCCCCAGCCACGGCCATTAACCACGAAGGCCATCCCTGTTGGTTCCTCAAGCAAGGGTCCGGCCTAGGTTTCCGGCGTTCTATTGCCGGAACTTCGATCGTCCGACTGGTCTTCTCCTGCTCTGTCGCTTCCTTCCTAACCGTAACTGCAACATTAGCATCGACGGCTCCGGGAGGCCCGTCGACGCTCCGTCGACGGCGGGGCTGATTTCCGGCGGACTTCCGACGGTTACGGGAGGCTTCGGTGCCTAGAACACAACCCATTTCTCAGCTCTCCGAGCTCGCAGAAACCCGGTGACGCATCGAGATGGGGAATTATACTCCGGCGTCGGCAAAACCCATAAGCGGCCAGCTCAAAGCTCACGTATAGTAGTCAGATACGTAAACAACAGCAATACGCCGCCGTATCAGAAACAAGCATTGAAACCCGCTGCAAAAGATCGTGGTTTTCACCGGAGAAGAGTGTACGGACAAAAGACAGCGAGGCGTGGGATTAGAACAAAAAGGTTTCAGCTTTACGGTTCAGTTGGGGAATCACTGAAGGTCAGAAAGAGGTCTTCCAAACTCACATTAAATGTCTTACTTGTTCAGGGGTTCTAAAAGTAAGCCACGAGATTTCGACATAATTATCGGAATGCCACGACGTATGAGGTGGCGCTTTCAGGGCATAATGGTCAAGATGAAAAAAATATTAGAGGAAAACCGCGGGAGAAAGGGAGCGAAAAGGAGGACCAAACAAAAGCCTGGAGATGCTGACGTCGTTGGAAAGGGCAACCCAAAATGTCAAAGCATAGAAAGCAAGGCCTTTTGACGCTCTGTTTTAGGGTCAAGATTGGATTTTAATTTAGTGTATTAAATTTGTATCCCTGCCAAGTAACATTGACTTAAAAGCACTAAAACATTTTGTAAAAGTTTATCAAATAATTAATCAAGCAATACTTAGACTCCTCACGTCCCATAATTATCAAAGTTCTGACCATTGGAAAAAGGGTTGTTTGGAAAAATGACCAGGTCCATACACTTTTAATGAATTATAGTCCATTTTCAAATCCAATTAATTTTTATCTACATTTTCGAAAATGCCCTGGCTATTTAAAATATGACACTTCCGTTAAAATTTCATTTCTCACCGTTTGCAAAATCGAAAGGATCATGTTTCTCTCCTATGCGATTTTGCATTTTGCTCGCTCAAAACATGAGCCTCATCGAAGACACCGTTTCTCTTTCACTTGTACTCATTTGATAAATTTTTGCCATGTTAACAAAAATTATTACGAATTAGGTTTCGTTTTAAATTTTGTTTGAAATTGCTAGATTTTATTTCTATTCTAAGTTATAGAATCTGCAATATTGATTTTTGTATTTTCAAGTAAAATCGAAAATATAGATTTTAATTACAAATTGAAATTCCAATTCTAATTTTAAAAAATGATAATCAATATATTAATTATTGTTTTGAACTATAGTCAAAATATATTAATTTTCAAAATCGTTGTTTAGTGTTTTAAATATGTTGTTTAAAATGAGAGTTTTTGTAAACTAAGATTGACCAACAATCTCAAAGATTGTTGTGGTAGCTTTTAAAGGATGTTGCATAATCATAAAGAACCAACCTCCATTGTTGAAGAACTTTATACTAGTAAACAAATTACTTACTTTAGCATTTCTTATTCTCTTCAAATAGTCATAATTTGTTCATGATTTTGTAGAATTTATTATGAATTCTTTTTGTTGTTTTTAAATATTTTTTCCACCTTATAGTTAGTTTTTCTATGTTATTATCTATTTTTCTCAACTTAAACTTTCCAATTTCTATCTACTACTTTAGCTTCATATCTTTGGGAGTCATATTCATCTCACTAATAATTTCTTCAATAGAAACAAATAGTGCGATAATTATAACTCCAGCATGTAACATCTAAGGTTTAAAGTTAGATGCATAGTAGATTCTAGTGAGAATTATGTTTATAAAAGAAAATATTCTATAGAAGGACAATGGGTTATATTGATTAGTTCCATGTGTAAAGTGCTAGCAAAAATGTTGTTCATTCACACAATTGTGCAATTTTGCAAAGCCTATCTATGTTGATGAATTATAATAGTCATATTAATTCTTGGTTGGTTGCATAAGTTCATCATATGAATGATACACTTCTTTGTAAAGGATGATGCAATCTTGTAAATGACCAACTTTGGCAATCGATTTGGCATTAATACAATGATTAAGATCATCAACCTAGGTAAATTTTGCACTATTGTACCATTGTGTAAGTGATACTTTACGTATAAAACTTGTCAATATGGCTCACTGTACTTTTACATAACATTTTTCTTTTAAAAGAATTCTCATTAGAATCTACTTTGCATCTATTTTAAATCTTAGATGTCATACACGAAATCGTAATTATCTAAGTATTTGACTCTATTGGAAAAAAATATTAGAGAGATAATTATGACTTTAGAAGATATGGAGCTAATATAATAGATGGAAGTTGAAAAGTGTAGGTTGAGGAAAATAGAAAATGATATAGGAAAATTGACCATAAGCGGGGAAAAATATTTAAAAACAACAAAATTCATAACAAATTATGACTATTTGTCTATATTGCAAAGTCACAATGATGAAGTGCGTATCATAAAACTCATTATTGTGATCGAGATGTTTCACTCTCAATTTAATTTTTATTTTAGAAAATAAACTTATTTATTGAGTTTGGAGTTTTGCAAATATTACAATTGATTATTATATAATATTATGTTTCATTTGATCATACTTATTGCACAATATTTGTAATTGAATAATAACTTACAAAACATTTTCAAATTTGCACAAAACTTAAGATTTAGGGCAAATGATTGATATCCTTGCATAATCATGACTCAGGACAGACATCAATTGTCTTGTTTTGAGTCATGATTATAAATCTCAATATCAATATACATAATATAAAACTTTATTCATTCTCTTATCACAATCCATCATTCATATCGAATAACAAGCTGTAAAATCAACAAACAACACCAATTTTAAATATAAAACTAATTAAATATATTATGTATAAAATAAATAAATTATACAATTATTCGTAAATATACATTTTAAACCAATTACAAAAACCAAAATCGAACTACATTATCAATTTTAAATCTAAACTTGAATATTAATTTCTATTTTAACTATAATCAAAATATGAATTGTGGTTTATAACGAATCGGTATACTCAATTCCCTTACAATTTGTAATCAATATTACAGTTCCAATTTTAAATGTTGAATCGAAATATCGATTCTATTTGTAAACAAAAATCAATATATTTCGATTCTATATACAAACATGTCTTGTTAATCTCAAATCCGAAATAGTCATCTTCTCAAAGAATAAATCGAAAAATACTGCAACTACAAATGGTGAACAACTAAAACCTAGCTCAAATGCATATATGCCTAGATCACCTCTAAACTCTCTTATAATCTAACCTAACCACAATTTCAATAATTCAAAACACATATATAAATTAGAAAAAACTTAATTTACTTGTTAAATGTTGGCCTTATGCAAACCCTTCAACCTACAACCTCAACTCAAACCGTTCATCCCAAAGTTTCAATTACTATGTGATCCCTTCGATCCAAAGCTCAATTAATATTAGAGTCTGTTTTGAACTGTTTTTTTTTAATGAAAAAACGCTTTTTTTTTTTTATAAAAAAAAGCAGTTTGAAATATATTTGGCTAAAATATTATAAAGCACTTCTTTTATAAAAAAAAAAAACACTTAAAGTGCTTTTTTTAATAAGCACCTGATAGGTGCTTTTTAAAAAAAGTACTTTTTCACACACTATTAAATATTTTTAAAGCACTTTTTTATAACTTTCCACAAAACACAAACTGTTTTATCATTAAAAGTCTTTTTAAATTTAAAGTCTTAAAATAAAAAGCTTTTAAAAAATCTATTTATATAAAGATTTACAAGCAGCTTAGTTAAAATTGGTTATGCATGTTTGTTGTTATCTCATAGCTCAACACCTATACCTTTACACAAATTCTAATAGCAGGGGCAATTTCGTAAACTTATATAAAATACTAACTAAAATTTTTGTTATTAAAAAATATAGCTAGAAATCTTTGCAACCCTCCAAAAAACCCTAGAAAAAATCTATAATGCAGAAAAAATCTACTTCTTCATGTACCACAATTTTTTAAATGGGTAAAGATATATATATATATATATATATATATATATATATATATATATATAAAGTGTTAAAATAAGCAGCAATGCAGATGAAATTAATTACAAAATCTAACTACCTTGCCAAACCTATTGAAAGGGCATGATGATTTTGCATTTATTACCAAAAGAGAGAGAGAGGGGATTGCAGTAGCATCCAAACAAAGTACAGTGTGAACGAATTTGTTATTTTGTGGGAGATGAAGAGGAAATTTCCAAGCAGCATTGTTAATTCTCACCAACCTTTCCAGAGATTGTCCACTCTGCTATTTATCCCATTCAGATTCAGTACAACATTTCTTTTATGTAGTTAGGCAAGTAGCAATTATCTTCCATTAATACAATTTTCAAATCAAATAAATAACCAATAAGGCACCAATTTTGGATCTGTTAAGGAATTGACCTCATCTTCTTCATTGGGCTCTGTACATTGCCTTCACAGTTTACTCATTTGCTGCTGTGCCATGTTGTTTTCAAAATAGGCAATCAGACATTTACTGAGACAAAAACAAGAAATGGGTCTATATTCTCTATGTCTAATCATACATTGAGCAAACTCATCTGTTTCAGAACTAAAAGGGTAAGCTTGGTGCATAAATTCACCACACACCTTCCAGAGCAGCCACCGACTGTTTTATGAGTGAGATTTTGGTCAGTGACAAAAATTTCTTTTCACTGGGCTTCTTAGTAATTGCCTAGATATCATAATTCTGTTTCAATCTGAATTAGTACTCAAATTAGTAAGTTTTTTAAGTGGCTTTTGGTGATAACATCTATGCTACATACTGCAATTCTAGAGGACTAATTTCAAGGATTTTTCTATTTTCCATTTCTTATGTATTTAGACCTTTTCAAATGAAGACCTTTCAAAACCTCACCTTTTGAATCTTCACTAAGAAAGTTTACTCTTTTGAACTGGATTAGAGGTTTCAAGGCTTAATGCTTTTATCATATATAGGAGTGCAATCGCATGGATAGGGACTTAATGAATTCTAAATAAATAAGTCAAAGCTTTTGGTGCCACTGTTGTCTGATTTATAATTTATTAATTTTGTCATTGATTTATTTATAATAATCAGCTTTCAAACCATATAAAAGTACCAAAGAAATGAAAAGGATAATCCGTACAGAATCATATAAGTAACCACAATAATCTTCTACTAAACCTGTGACTGCATGCATTTTCATATCTTTAATGAATTTTGGAGGTAGGTAGGGAAAGTCTAAAACCCACCTCTTTTTTCAGCTTCATGCATTAAGATCATGGAGTAATGTTCTAGCTAGTTCCTGCAAAATAATATCAATCAATTAGCTCACCATCAGTCATCTTTCATCAAGAAAACTAATTATAAATTATCAACTTTGAGTCTTTTGTAGATGTGCTTCTAATATTTCTGTTTAAGCTTCTCTACAGTCACTATGAAATGTTCTAGTAAACTACTCTTGTGGAAACCACAGACAATGTGCTTTTCTTTGGTAGCAAACAGGGAATAAATGCTTGAAATAAAATAATGATACCTTACTTGGATTAACTTTGAGGGTAATACTTTTCAAAACCAGAGTTAGGAACCATTAGCTTAAGATATTAATTAAAAGAAAAGTTAGAAAATGAAAAAGGAAGCTTCATTATAAAAGTTGTTGGTGATTGTGACACCTTGAAATTTCAATGGACTAATATTCATCTTTAATTTGCATGCACTATTGGTAAACACTCTGATCCATAAAAGCTAAAAGTGGGGTATAATTCATTCCAAGCAAAACTAGTTGTAAAGCAAAGGATACGCAAGGAAAGCAATAAACATTCTCTTGGACATTTGAGCAAGCAGTTATAGGGTGTAAGGAATTTAAGGTCCGAGCAGTACACATTTGTCAAAGTAAAACCCAGTATTCTAATTCTAAAACAGAAATGAGAATGACTTGCACTAATTATAATCAAAACCATTGAAGAAAAAGCAAAGTTTGACATGATAATGAGAGTTTGAATTGTGCGAGAATTTCGCAGCCCCTAACAACTTTTACCTTATGTGTGACAAAACTCATCAACAACACGTTATTTTGAAAGCTTCAACAAAATTAAAAACACGCTATTTAGAAAGCATTGATAATTTTGTTTGTCAAAACCATCAGTATTTGCTTAATTTTTCAATACTCTGGGCGTTCATTGTGGTGCGACTTTTGGTGGTACTGAAAAGCACCTTTTGGATTGGAAGCCCAAAAGAAAAATTTCAAATTTCCTTTCATAATTTTATTTGGTAACAACTTGATAAGCACTTGGGAGGCCACCATAAAGACTGGAAAAACAGATTTTTTTCATAATATTCAGATTTAAAGCTACTGAACAAAAAGTTGACATTCAATGATCTTTTTATAACATGCTCTGATCACCTTTTTCACAACTGAGCTTTTCTTCTTGGTTTGCTTAAAGGAATATCTGCTTCATTGTGGTATGTGCTACTGTGCCTTCTATACTAATACAAGAGTGAAGAGTCAGATTAAACTGTAAACCCTGAATCTTTGATGCACATTCCCAGTGGGAATGGCTGGGTCCATAGCCCTTTTAGGCTTCTTTTCCCAAAGCATTGCCTTAGGGCTTGCCTGACCATTTTAGACACCATAGCTACTTAAAACAATTTGAGTTAATCTGTCAAATTTTTATTGGTCATAGTATTTTGGACATTTTAGCTTTTAATTAATAAAAGTTAAATATATCACTTAACATAGATTATGTAAAATATATATATATTATTCTTTTTACCTTTTAAGAATATTTCTAGTAAGTATTAAAAGTGAGTAATAATTTTAAATTTTGACATTACCATTTATTTTTATACTCAAATATAAATATTATTTTAATGCCAAATTATAACAATGATATTTTTATTGTCAAATTTGGCACAAAGACAGCATTAGGACTTGCACAATTGTAATATAAAATCAAAAAATATAATAATAATAATAATAATAATAATAATAATAACTCTATTAAATAATAATTTAATTATCCCTTTTACAAAAATAATTTCAATTTTATATTCAACAAAAAAAATTATAAATCCTACTGTTAAATTAATTATGTTTTTCTTGTAAAAATAAATAAAAATAATGGTAAACAAAAACGTCAAAATATGGTAGATGACTATATATACATAGATACAGGTAATTAGGCCTTTTTATTTTTTCCTAAACATTATTGCCTTTGGATAAAATATATATGAATATTATAATATTATATAATAAGAAGAAAATATAATCTTGGTTCCATTATAAAAGTATTTAAAAATAATTCATATTCAATCTTTATATATGTGTGCATATATATATATATATTAAATATCCTACAACAATTAAATCTTAAAAATAAAATATATATTAATAAATTTAATTAGTCTTAAAATATAATAGATTAATAAACTTGATTAAAAATAAGATAAATAATAAAATAATATTATAAGAGTATTTTAAAAATATTAAATTTGACATTACCATATTTTTAGTGTAGTCTATTAAAGTCTTGTGCTATAATTTGGTATTACTATTTTAATTTAGTGTTAAAGATGACAATATCAATATTAAAATTTAAAAACAATAATATTATTATAATATTTTTCCTTAAACAGTTAAAAATGTCATCGAGGTGAAGTAATTCTCAAGAAAGAGTTAAACTTTGCTAGGAAATACCTCTTCTTTAGTGAGAGAACGAGACAGGTGTACCTCTAGTGCTGAATGAAGAGGATGTACTACATAAACCATGAAATGGTGAGTTCTGGCCACAAGCAAGCCAAGAACAAACAAAAGATCACATGGAGTGAAAAGAGCCACATTTGGAACTGAATTGTCAAGCTCTCAATTGGCTGCTTTACAGTTCTGTGGTTAGAAATCATTTTCCATTGTTCTTTATAAATGGTTTGTTTTTCTTTCTCGAAATAAAAACCTGGCTCTACTAATTGAAAGGCTCTTCGGTTGTTGGTCATTTGTAGAAGAGAGCTAGTGTGACCAAGTGAAGAATGCTACTGGGGCTGGATTGTTGCTCGGACTCTGTAGATGTATTGGCGTTGGGAATGGTGGCAGCTTTGGTCTTTGCAATGGCTCTGTTCGTCATTTGCCAGCCCCTCCTCCAAGAAGAGTTGCTGTCTACCATTGCTATTGATTTTCTTCCAGATGGGGTTCTGTTTCTGCCAATGCCTAATGGCATTTGTTCGAATGCCATATATAATATGTAGTATGTATACTATTTATAGAACAGAGTAGTCATGTTTCATCCCATAAGCATGCATATGCATATTTCTTTTCAGTTTTTATTCTAACCATGGAATTTAGAAGGAAAATAATAAGAATTAAGTGGCTGTGGTTCTCTTCTACATTCTGTTTGTTACCTTATTTATTTTCCGTTCTCTTGTTACACATTCGAGGTAGTGTCCAAGGTGCTTTAGGTTTATCTGACATTCAAGTTTTATTTTTTTATTTTTTTTGGGAATTTCATGGCCACATAGGATTTTAGAATGATAGCAACTCAAATGAAGGAATTGAAAGGTCTTAAAGAAATTACAAGGATTGAAACACAACGTGCATGATCATGCATTCAAATGTCTCAGCGCACACACAATGGCAATCAATCCTCCAAAGGGTCATGTGTGTTGGAGCAGCCTGCGACAAGAACTCAAACCAAGTTGTCAAATTAGATCGATCATAACATTTCCAACCATAAGTAGCTTGTCTACAACTTGTAGACTACAAGGTGACAACTTCATGGATGTAGTCACAGCGTCTAGTATGTTGATTGTGATCAACAGTGGTTAAAGCATTAATTGTCACCAACAATGTAAAGAAAAAGGCCAAGAAAGAACTGCTAAACCCTAATAAAGAGAACCTTATATCTTATATAAACCATTTTGCGTCAGTAAAACTCCCAGCCTCTTTAAGGTGGGTGGTACCATATAATTAAAAGGACTCAATCTTCTGATAACTGTTTCACTCTTTAACCAGAGCAAAGCTTTTCGAGGGCTAAGTTCTCATCACCGCCAACAGCTTCCAAAGCATTCCTTGCCTGAGCTTCTGGGAAACCCATCTCAACAAGTTTTTGTACCTAAGATACCAAAACAAAATCAGTTATTTGCCAGATCTCCAATCCTTTATATGATTTCTTGTTTATGAATTATTAATTTTGTCAAGAATAAAACGCTAATTTTAAAAGAGAACATGGAATATAAGGGAGCATTTTGACTTGCCTTTTCCTCAACCCCAAGAGAAGATGTCTTGGCAAAAGTTTCAGTCCAGTATCGTGCAGTGCCAACAAAGGTCTGATAGTCTCTAAGGTACTGAAATGTGAACATAGAGGTGCTAAGTTAGATCAAGAAAGACTCAAAAGATTTAGAAAAGGTGATAGTCAGTAGCAACTCAATAGAAACTGATAATCTCATAAGCATTGCATATCCACAGAACACAACTATATTAATCAGAAGACAAAATATTTGACTAAAACAGTGTCAAAGGACAAAGTAGAGAATCAAATTAACTTGTTGTGCCACAACAGCATCTTGAGGATCATCAGGTTGAGGTGCAGAGAGTAATGCTTGTACAGAAAGAAGAGCTGTCTTCAATGTGAGAGCTGGGCTCCATTGATCCTTCAAAATGTCCAGGCAAATAGCTCCACTCTGACTGCTGATATTGGGGTGCCTTCAACAAGTGATGCACACAAGAAAATTGAAGATTAATAACCCAAGAACCAAACTGACAAGACGTGCTGAGTACATAAGCTGCAACTAATCTATTGGAGTTGAAAGCCTAAAACTGTCGTTGCCAACATATAACTGATTACTGATTAGTCAATCCAATTAATTGATATCTGGTCCAAGAACTTGTAGTCTCACAAGAAACTTTTGGTCACTGTGAACCATCAATAATTCATAAGCAAAATGAACGTCTCTGGAAAGTTGATGTTTTATTGCAACCATAATTACATACTAAAACTATTCACCAAAAAATAAAATAGTAACATACTAAAACCACATGCATGTCTAGATCTCACCAAGGAAAGAAGAACAAAAAACAAGAAAGAGGGAGGGGGAATGGGGAATAGTAACATGCAGTACAGCATCATTCATCAACTTCAACACCCACCTGCCAAGAAATATATGAATGAGATAACAAATATTAATTCGATGCAAATGAAGGTTCTATTGGTTACCAGCACGATTAGCAAGCTGTACAATTGATAGACTCCCACATGCCCATCAAACACAAGCAGATCAAAATACTTCTTTGTCATAAATATTACGAGTTACGAGTAAATGACATCAATGACTTTCAAGAAGTTCTATCAAAGTACATGACAACTAGCTTAGAACCTATTTGCATGCAATGTTTCCAAAAGGACTCAATAAACATAATTTTTTTATCAAGTGAATTTGACATTGAATCTGACTTCCTACAGGATGCTTTCCTCCCAACTAATATTTTCATTGGATTAAAACAAGGACATATACTGGCGTTCATGAAGGTAAACTAGAAAATAAACAAAATTTAAGGACTAATCAAAAACACATCTTATTATTTAAGGCCTACTCCTTATTTAGAACAGCAATATGCGAGTACGATGCATGACATTATTCACATCATTTTTGGCCATGTATCGTCAATGAATCAACAAAAACTAAAAAAGGCGCAGAAATTCCCTACCAAACTTTAGTTGCAAAATGCATTTTGGGGGTTCAAAGGGTAACCATCTGCAAGAAGAGAACCCGTAATTGACAACCAAGTTAGTAAGGACTTCTGTTCCTACTTCTCATAATAAAATAGCAAACAACTAGCTAAAACACAAGGGTGTAATCAGAAGTACTACCCATTTTGATGGTCAACTTCCTACATTCAAACTTCAGAAAATAATAAGAGACGCGCAAAAGCAAGATACAGAAAATTGCTTCCACAGTTCACTGAATTCCTAAAAATTCCACTACAAATTAAGTAGGATAAGCACCCACTTAAAGCTTTATAAAACTATTTGAAACCCAATCGTTAAAGAGAAACGCGGTTACTTTTGGCATTTTCCTTCAATCCACCCCTCAGCAATACCGATTATAAAATAATAATAATAATAATAAACACTTTACGTTTAAACCCAAAAAATTAAAGTACGAGAAGGCCAAGAAATTCTATTTTAGTTTGACAAAAACGCAATTGAAAGGACCTGGGAGAGTGATTTCAATCTGAAAGGTGCCATCCTCGTAGGGAGTGCCACTAGGGCCAGGAATAGTTCCGATGAGACGGGCAAGACAGCCATCGCTCTTGGGAGTGACTTTGATACCAGATTTCTCAACGTCTCTGCTGCATTCCTGAAGCTCCTTCTGCACCCGAGCGAAGTCTATCATCTTCAATTGCGCTTCTCCAAGCCCTCAGAGACTGAAACTGGGAATCAACAGAGACACCAAAATAAAACCCAATTGGAGGAGGAGGTAGGTGTAGACTGTAGATTGAGGATTTTTAAAAAGCCTCTTGCTTTTCCTTTTCTCTGTCTCGCTCACCCAATTGATGCTTTTGTTTGCTTTGCCCTTTTTCTTTTTGGTAAAATGCTTTTGCCCTTCTTTTACAAAGCTTGAGAAAATGTTATTTAAAAAAAAACGCTAGAAAAATGATATTTAGCTATATTAACATGAAAAATTATAATGAAAATTTAAATTTATCGATAATGCTAGTTTGAAAATTGTTTTCAATTATTAATCTAATAATTTTTACTAGTAAAGTTGATTCAGTGATATGTTCGTTACATCAGTCACACTCTCTTCTCATTTAAATTAAAATTTATAATCTTTTTTTAAAATACTAATTTACATCATGCAATAAAATTAATATTATATTTAGATTGAGAAAATAAATTATTAAAACACCTCAAACCCTAAATTTCATTAATAAAATAAAATTAAATGTGATATTTAAAATAAAATACTTCATATTTATTATAACTATAAAAACAAATATTTTAATTTAACTAAATTAGTTCTCTTATATAAAATGTGTCAATTATTAAAAAAGAAATCTAAAGGACACAATTTTTAAAGCTTTTATTTAATAATAATAAACTCACCTCAAACCCTAACTTTCATTAATAAAATAAAAATTAAATGTGATATTTAAAATATAATACTTCATATTTATTGTAACAATAAAAACAAATGTTTTAATTGAAGTAAATTAGTTCTCTTATTAAAATGTGTCAATTACTAAAAACAAAATCTAAAGGAAATAGTTTCTAAAACTTTTATTTAACAATTTAATTTTCCACCCAAATTGAGAAGAAATATATATAAAGTAAAAATTCGAGATACGCTCCCTTTCTCTTTAAATTAAAAATTTATAATCTTAATAAAAAAATTATTAATTTGGTTTTAGAAAATACTAATTTACACCATGCAATAAAAATTAATATTATATTTAAATTGATAAAATAAATTATTGAAACAACTCAAACCCTAAATTTCATTAATAAAATAAAAATTACATGTGATTTTTAAAATAAAATACTTCATATTTATTGGAACAATAAAAACAAATGTTTTAATTTAAATAAATTAGTTCTCTTATATAAAATGTGTTAATTATTAAACACAAAATCTAAAGGAAATAATTTTTTAAATTTTTATTTAGATTGTGTTTGATGACACAGCTATTTCTTATTTTTTATTTTTATTTTTTTTAAATTGAAGACAAAAATGTATTTGATAAACATTTTTTGTTTTCTTTTTTTTTTAAAAAAACATTTTTAAAATTTATGATAAAAAAATGAAAACGTAGAATTTTCATTTTACGTTTTCATTTTTTTTTTTGGACACAATATGCATTCTGCATGTTTTCTCATGGCCATCCTTCACCCGCGCTTTAAACTTTCAGATCCACACTCCTCAGCCATTACCCACGCTGCCCCAAACTCAAAGTAAAAAACTCGTTCAAAGCTCACAAGTCTATCAAATACACACATACAAACGAACTCTTAGATTTTTTTTACCACCACCTCGATTCACGAACTGGGTCGATGTATATCTTGGATTAAAGCCATAGATTTCACGCAAACTCACTTTGACTTTGGAATCTGTTCATATTTGTCATTACTATGAATGGTTCTTGTTTATTTTTAAGTTCAAGATCTGGGTTTTAGTAGTCCACTAGAAAAATCTTAAATTTGTCGGTGGTTTTGGGTTTTGCAGCATCAGCTAAGAGTTGGCTTATAGTTTTAGGTTTATCTATTTTTATGGTTGGTGTTCTTTTATCTATGCAGTTAATGTCGAAGGTTTTTGCATGTATAGAATTCTGGATCAATTTTAGCTCACAACCATCTTCTGGTTTTAGCATAAAAAAGTTTATATCTTGGTTTTCATTTTCAGGTGTTGCCTAATTTTTAGTTTTTAGTTTGGGTTTTGGCCTTTCTGAGTGATTCACTGAGAAAAGTAAAATTTGGCTTTTGAATTTTAAAGTTTGTCATATAGGTGATCTTGTATATCCTTCTTAAATGACTATTATAAAATCTGAACCTTCCCATTCACTTAGCTTGTTGATATTAAATATTTAATCTTTTGAAGTTAATTTTTCCTCACTATTATGTTGATGGTCGTAACATTGGTTTCTTAGATAATTGTGCACAATTGACTCCAAATACATAATCAATTTTTTTCCTTTTGACTTTTCATCATGGCCATTCTTAATTTCTATCATGTCAATGGCTTGCTTGGATTGTTGTTTATACCTATATCATTTTTCATTTAATTTTTGTTTTGGTTTCTATTAATTAGCTTATATATTTCCTCCCAATATACTTTTGAATTGCTACTTGTATTGTTGTAGATACCAATAATGATATCTTTGCTTATGGATCTTTAATTATGTATATGCAAGTGGGAATTTGCATGTTTATGCTTTAATTGGCCATTTGATTAAGTTCTTGGGGATATTAACTTATTTGGTTAATTTCATTTTTTCTCTTGTAGATTTTAAAAGAATAATCAAATATGAACCCTTTTGAAGATGTTGATGATGAAGGGAAAAATGAAGGAATATGGTTTGAGAAGAATGAGATTATTTATATTGAATTGATGGAGTAAAAGTTATTAAGGGCAACCGTTCAACAACAATATTTACCAAATCTAGTTGGAATTACATAAGAAATCAACTTCAAATTAGATGTGGGCATTCTTATACTCAAGATCAATTAAAAATAAATTTTATACATTAAAGAGAACTTATAAGGAATATAAGAAATTATTGAAGAGCACTTCTTGAGTTGGTTGGAATGCGGCATTAGGGACCATCACTCTAGAGAGCAGGTGTGAGATAATCTCATTAAGGTATAAATTTTGTTCTATTATATTATAGTCTCATTTAAATTGATAAGATCACTATATTAGTAATTATGTGATATATTTTCTTATAGGTAAATAAGAGTGCAAAAATTCAGGAAAAAGATTGTGCACTATAAAAATTTGCAAGTCATCTATGAAGCAATGGCAACTAGAGAATTTTCTTGTCCATCTACAAGAATTCCTTCAGATACTGAAGATGGTGATATAATTAGTGAAATGAATGTAGATGATGATGGTCAAGAGGATAAATTTAATGGTATGGATAAATCTGAAGAGAATAAAAATTCATCTACTAGTTCAAGAGGAACTCGTAGAAAAGAGAGAATATTAGTGGAGCCATTATATCTTTCATTAATGTATATGTTGAGAGTGCAAGGAAGAGAAATGAAATTCTTGAGCATAAAGTAGCTAGTTTTTCATCTGCTAATTCATCTACACATGATGATGGTACAGTTCCTTTAAAGAGAAATGATGAAGATGAAAACTTGTTGAATCAATATTTTGAAATTTTGAATACAATGGATGAGATTGATGGAGATAGCTATTCACAAATTATAAAGTTGTTGCATGACAATGTAACCTAGAAAGTTGTTTTTACGCATGCCCGATAAAGAAAGATTTCATTAAGTAGTTTATGATTTTATTCGTGGTTGTATTTTACATATTTTGTTAAATATTTATAGTTATATTTTTGAACAATAGTTTATATTGATTGTTGGGAAATATATGTTATATTAAGAGTTGAATATTATTGTGATTGTTAATTGTTGGGAACAATGCATTAACTTGTGTTAAGAAAATTTTTTATTTTAAGTATATTCTATTTATTATGCATTTAGAAGGTGTATATGGATCTTAGTGATGTTGATTTGAGTTTGTTTGAAAATGATGATGATTACAAGCTTGTTTTTATTTTTCTATACTTAGTTTATAATGAGTATGCCTAATCTTTAAGGCAACCATATAGAATTTCTCTACTTAGAGGTCGTGATTATGTATTAAAGTTACTCAATGGTTATGAAAGTAGATGTTATGATTATTTTAGAATGTACAAAAGTGTGTTTATAATATTTTGTAAAGAGTTAAAAAGTAAGACAAATTTAAAAAAACTCTAGGTTTGTTACAGTTCAAGAACAAATTATAATATTTTTATTAATCATATGTCATAATCAGAGGAATCGCCTGATAGTTGAAAGGTTTCAACATTTAGGAAAAACTATTTGAAGATATTTTAATCATGTTTTGAAAAAGGTTTGCATGCTTTGAGTGAAGTTTATTTGTACTTCTAACTCTAATGTTGTTTCTCTTCAGATTAGATTCAATCCAAATTATTATCCATTTTTTAAGGTAACTTTTTAATATTATAATACTATACACTATAGTTTTAAATTATTTTTTTTTTATAAAAAGTTATGAATCTACTTATATTATATATATTTGTTTTAATAAAGAATTGTATAAGTGTTATTGACGGGACTCACGTTGATGCACATATTTCATAAGATCAACAAATTTCATTATGTGGTAGAAAAACAAATATTACATGGAATGTAATGTGTGCTTGTTCATTTGACATGCGTTTCACATTTGTTATGTCTATCTGGAAAGGAACTGTTAATGACTTTTGAGTACTGCTTGAATGTATTTCTAATCCCGAAAATAAATTTCGGTTGCCAACAGGAGGTATTTATTATGATATTTATATTTATTTCATAATTTTTATTTTAAATATCATTTAATTTTATATTTTAAATGTGTTCTTTGAATAGATAAGTATTATGTTATTGATTCGGGATATCCAAATATGTCTAGATTTTTATCACCTTACCGAGGAGAGAGATATCACTTACATGATTTCAGCGGTCATAGGCAACAACCTCAAGGTAAGAAAGAATTATTTGACTACTGGCATTTATCACTGTATAATGTCATTGAGCAATGTTTTGGAATGCTAAAAGCTAGATTTTCAATTTTAAAACAGATGCCTCCATATCCCAGGCGCACATAGACATATATGCCCATAGCATGTTGTACTATTTACAACTTCATCAAACTACATGCTCATCAAGATCTTTTATTTCATGAGTTTAATGATGAATTATAGATTACTAATGATGATAATGTACAAAATGAGGGAAGCAGTACACAAATGTCAATCAATGTTAGCCAAAATAATATTATGTTCATGGCTTAAGTGATGGATCAAATTGCATATCAACTTTGGACCATCTTTCGATATTAAATTATATATTATTTTTGTGTATGATGCTTTAGAATGATTGTAAAGTTTAAATTTTATATGTTTGACATATCTTGTTGTTATATCACACAAAACACTGGATTGTCTTAGTCCTCGTCTAATTTGAAATCACAATCAACAACATGCATGAGCTAACACCCATAAGCAAACCGATGCATGTGTATGTAATGCATATGCTCCAACGACCGCCTTTTCTTTTAAAAAAAATCATATTTAGTCATGATGTTAGGACACTGCTATGACCAAAGTAAGGAGGGGATAATTAGCTAGTTATCTAATTTATACCCACATTTCCACTTATGTGGACAATAACCTCATGCCCCACATTCCGTTGTGGTAAGGAATTACGTTCTAAGGCCAATAGCTATAATGAAGCCCGCCCATTTTATTGGTGAGGCTCATCCTTTTAGTAGAAGGCATTCTTCAATGCTTGTCCACAATTCTTTCTCATTGTAGGTCGCTATATTTATTGACCTAATATTTGAATGTGCATAATTAAGCAGTTCATCATAGACATATCCTATGGATAGAAGCAACAAAATCTATGATATGTTATATCTCAGTATAAGAAGGCATGCATACATATTGTCATAATGTCATTATAAATCATCACAAAGTAACTCAATAGTGCTACAAATCATACATATAAAATATTCCACATTACAAGTCAAATAACACCAATTGACATATAAATTGTGATTTCAGATGGAAGTTTGCTTACATTGTAAAGTTGCAAAAAAAACCCAATTATTTTATAACCTTAGCAATTAGAAACTCCTTTAATTCCTATAAAATATGAAAAATAGCACGCCATTTATCAATTACGTCGTTAACAATTAATCTTTACAACAAACCTTAAGAAGACTTAAACCGAACTATTATTTTAAACCTAATTGAAACCTTATATTGTTATAAATTGAATTATGGCTTAGGCATGGAACATGGACCTGAAAATTTACAAGTACCTAACACACTTATAGACTTGGTGACTAAAAATTTCATTACATGAAGGTCATTCAATACTTTAAACATCAGTTACAACCTATGATATCAAATATGCCCAAGACAATTTTAAGGTAATCACTTTGAAAGTTCATATAAATTAATAAATAAACACCAAATATAATTAAAACATAGTAATTAAAATAAAATAATACCTTAAAAGCTATAGGGAATCCATATAATGTATACATATTCAAGGAGTTGTTGTGGATCAATGCATTACACAGTGATGCAACAGTCATGTCATATGACAAAGTTCCCCATGAATACTTCTCGCATAGCTTTGCATTCTAGATGATCTTGAAGTTCTTCTTGGTCATTGGTGTTCTCTTCTTACCATCCAGTAACACAGTCTTTAAAAGGTAGAACATGCAGGCTCTTACATTATCAACTATATTGGCCTCATCGAATAGGTGCTTTCTAAACTTGTCCATCAACTCCTTTAGAGTGATTATGCTGATATTACCAAAGTATTACCTCATAGAGTGTTCAATAGATTATGAGTCTTCATAGATGTTGGAAACTTGGAGTACTTGACCAACACTACAAAAATTTGACCTATTGTGACAATGCAAATTTGTCATTAAACTATTTTTATCATCGTATTTATATCGTGATAAAAATCGATCGCTTTTATCGATCATTGTGTTGACACAAAAACAAATACTAATTTTTTTAGTGACAATCAAATGGTATAGTCAATGATGCCCATTTTTCTGTGATAATTTTATTACAATTATTGAATCTTAGATCTTTTGTGTCAAAAATTATTGTCACAATAAGGTTTAAAATTTATCACTGAATCCACACTATTTGTCACTAATTGCATCCAAAATCCGATTAGACTTTGTCTTTCTATGACAACATGGGTTTCAATGACAACTTCTACTTTTGACACGGAATGATATAGTGCCAAAATAATTATGTTACTAATATTATTTGTGACATTCGATATGCTTGTCATAATATATAACAGTGATAATAGTTATTGACACTGAAAATATTTGTCACATAACTAATATTTGTAACAATAACTTTTAGTGACAATTCGATATGCTTATCACAATATATGATAGTGATAATAGTTATTGACACTACAAGTATTTGTCACATAACTAATATTTGTAACAATAACTTTTAGTGACAATTCAAATTGTCATAGAAAATATTAGCGTTGAGTTCGATTGACACAAATAATTTTCATTCATAATATAATATAGTGATCCTATTTGTTTCGTCATTGTAGGATATTGTAATTATTATTTATTTGTTAGTGACAAGTAAAATTATCACAAAAAATATCAATGTTAAATTTTGTATTGACACAAATAATATTCATTCATAAGTTAATAATACAATGAACATGTATATCTCCACGGTCCTATCTATAACTCCACGATGCAATGAGTAGACAGTTAACCAGTTTTTCAGTGCTTCCCACCACCACCACCAAGCTTTGGACCCTTTGGTACAACTCCCTTAAAAATGTTGGCCTTCCTTTGCGTCTTCAAAGTCTTTGCCATCATTTCTGCTTTTTTTGCCTTCTTTTCATCCTTTGTTTTCTTGATCCTCTCCTTGATTTCACTACACAATAGCAATTTTAGAAATCCTCACCATGATGGTCAGAAAATTAATTTTAATACTATTTCAAATAAAATTGAAAATGTTGTAACTGCTTATAAAAACCATATAAAATTAACAAGAAATGCAAAGAAAAGGTACTTGCACCAAGTTTGAAAGGTAACCAGATTACTTAAAATTAATGGGATTAGTAAGAAAATTAAATAAAGTCATTCGAAGCTATTTTAGTACCACAACTTCCAATACCATAGAAAAGAAAACCTACTCTTAAATGTTCATGGAACCACAAATGACCTTAGTTAAAGAATGCATGGAACCATAAATATTATTTATTCATGATGAAGTTCAGAATAAGGGGCAGCTCCATATTAAGGCATGGAAAAAAACAAATGTCTAAATGATTTTCAAGAGGCTTGCAAGATTACTTGATAATGGTACATAAATAATTTCAAGTAACAAAGCTAGCTCTTCTAAAAAATTGTAAGAAACAAAGGAAAATGAGAGTGATGAAGGGAGTAATCCATGAAACTAATCCAGAGAAGAGTTTTACAAAAATTAGACTGCTGCTGCTTTCCCTGAAAAGTTCATTTCTAGTGAAATATATTGTTGTGATTGTCCAAAATGCTACACCACTTAGCAGCAGCTTTAGAACTTATTCCAATTCAAGTCAAATAAATAATGTCATGCCACTTAGACAGCAGGCTCTCAACACGTCATTAGACACATAAATATAGAAGCCATGCATCCTACCAATCCCATAATTAAAAATGACAAACACACAAAACTAACATCAGGAAAGCAAGACTTGAGGCAAAGAACATTCTCTTTTATAGCCACCCTATGAGAATTATGGATCTTATACCAAACTTAATAGTATTGACACCCAAAGCATATCCAGAGAGTGATTATTATATTAGCTTTGAAGCCCAACTTATCCTCTGAGATAATCAAAGGAAGTTTCACTTTCTTTCTGCAAAAGCCTTCCTTGTGGTAAGTAGGCTCATAGTTGGATCCTCAAACTCCAAGGCACACAAATCCTTAGCACTTTCAAAAATATAATCTTTTTTTCTTTACCACTGAGAGAAAAGATGAGTCAAGTTAAAAGGACACATGGACTCTGTTCTAATCTATTAATAATTTACTAGACTATGTAATAACACTAAAATATGAGTTCTTTAAGAAGAGATGAGTAAGAAAAAAGAGAAATATACATGTCTTAATCCTAAAACTAATAAATAAACATAACACAGAAAAGAATACAATTTGATTCCATCTGTAGTTGTAATAGCAATATCCAAGTTCTGAGCACTGAAAACAAGAACATCATCAACCCTTTTACATCCAGCATTCAATTGTCTTAAGAAGCTTGTTGTTTGCTTTAACCTACAGGAGCAATAAAGTTTTAAAGTGAAATGCAAAATATACTACAAAAGATGGTCATCTTGTTGTACCTGTTTCTCATTTGGAACAAATTGGAATGAGTGAGGCTTTTCCCACATAACAAATAGGAGAAAACTATTAAAAAATTAATCCAATGATAAAAACATGAGATCTAACTAAAAAGAGTTTTTTAAAGAATGACTATAGATGATAAATAAATCCCAACTTGGAACATTCTGTAGTACTATAGAAACATACTTTCAGTCTGTATGTTCACATTCTAAAACATGATGCACCAATTCTATATGGAAAAAAATAACCCAAATAAGACTTGTTTCAAGAATACAGGTTGGCCACATATAGCCTATTCTACCATTCTGTTACGTTTAGGAACATATCTAATGGGCTAATGCTCTCCAACCCACCTATAAATATTTATCCCTTGCCTACAAGTTGCCACACCATCCAAACAAGTGTGACAAGTATGGTTCTCAAATTAATTCTCTAGTCCTTATAAGATAGATTGAAAAGCATTTGAAAAGAAAATAAAAGTGACCTCAATACCTCAATTACTCCTTATGAAAATGAGTTGGACGTGAAAAGGTCTACACAAAGAGATCATCATCGTACATTTAGTAGTAGTTACAATCAGTGCAAATATTGGAACTATTAGCTTATGAAATCTTGGAACTAAGCCTAAACGTTGATAGAGATTCTTTTTTATTGTCAAGTAATAATCAAGTTTGATATCAATAGAAACATACATGTCCTCTCCCATTTCTTGAATTACATTCTGAAATATTTGCTCACTACTTCCAGTCTCATTAGGTGGTCAATTGTCTAAGGCATTCATTAAAAATTGTATGATTAAGAATTATCCAACTTAGCTGGAGTTCAAATTATATTATCAGAATTCAAGCTTACCTCCTCATCTGGTCCGCTACCAGTATCTGTAAAATCATAATTAAAACAAAGTGCAACAAATAACAATAAGATCAACTATATGAAAAAGAATGACATTGCAAAACCAATAGTACCGTATGTGAGTCTTCTCTTGACAACATGCTAAAGACAAAATGGATTCCACAATTGGAAAAATTGATGCACCACAACAAAATTATCAATCCCCAAGTCCAAGCAGGTGAAATATGCTTATGCTTTCTCTCAATTTAGTTGTCACCTAGGAATTAAAACATGACTTCACTATGCTGGTGACCATTGATTGAATCACAATAGTAGCATAAAATAGCTAGTAAATATAGAACTCCCAAGATAGAATCACAATTTGAGAGCCAGGAAAGTTGCAAGTAAACTACCAATCAAAGATATTTCAATTTATTGAAGCAGAAAAAACAAATTGTACCACTCGATTGAGAATAACAGAACAAGTGGGTTGAACGAGGTCTAATTTGAAAAACCCAATACTTTTCCCAGGAAAAGAAAATACCAATTTCAAATCTCAATTCTTATTCATCTAATTCCCTCAGGTCATCTCAGTGACAAAAGGGTAAACGAGCGTCATAAAAGATCATGGTATCCCTAAAGCGTAAAAACATCAAAGTCATCATAACTAATACAACAAATCCAAAAATACAGCCAACCAAAACATTCTTAAATAGAGAATTAACAACCCAAAATCCATAATTTCAAATTAAATCATTTCCTCAATCAAACCCATCATCTTAGAGGCGTGCCAATTTACAATCACAAGCATACAAAGCTGAATGAAAACAAAAATTAAAGAAAGCAAGTCATTCATTTCGGCGAATCAAAACAACGTCCACCAAATAAGGCAATTTAACCGCCATCACCAAAAAACTAACCCAATACAACAACCAAACAGCTGACTCATGGAAAAGTGATCTTGATCCTTAACTCTCCCGGATAGGAATTGAAGGCGGAAAAAGTGAGACCATTCTAGCATGTTGTGGAAAGGAAATAGAGGAAACAACCTGTCACATGAAACAAGAAGCGAGAACAAGAGGGCTTGAGAGAGTGATTTGTGATGAAGCAACGGGTTGATCGATTTCAAGCAGTATGAGAAAGTTAGTTTGAGGGATATGAGAGAGAGAGAAGGATAGAGTTAGGGCTGAAGATGTTGTTAAAGCGGCGTCTTGTAATTGGCTTTTTATTTTTCTTTATTTTTTGATAATAAAAAATTATAAATAATAAATTGTGTCAAATTATATTTATCACAAATATTATAATATAAGATTGACCAAAAATATAAATTATTTGAGTGATAATCTATGAAATTTTATCACAAATTATTTCTAAATTTGAATGGTAAAATTTTTCACAGTAAAAATTATCATTTTTGTGACAAAAGTGTTGTGACAAAAGTTAATTTGGCGCTATTTTATCTACCTCAATGAGAATTAATGTCAAACATGAATTTTTAACAATAAATATATACTTTTTGTGACAAATCATATTTTGATATAGGGAATTTTGTCATAGTTATTAAAATTTTTTATAGTGTAAGTTGAACACCATGCAGTCAAACCTCACTCTTATCCTTCAAAAGTTAAACTCTTGTACTTTTGGGTCACCACACTCTACTTGTTGCAGCAAGAAGTTGTCAACAATTGCGGAGCAAAATATCATTGTCTTTCATATCCAACAAATGTGCAAAGCATGTCTCTTTAAGCTCCTTCACACCCTTTGTGGCGAGCTTCCGTTGAATAATTTATATAGTAGTTGACAAATTCTCTAAATTGGTCACCTTTCCGTCTTTTTTTTTGGTGAATAGTTTTGCATTAAGCACAAAAACAAAAAAACCTGAGTTACATCGGAGGGCTTCACCTTAAAGGATTGAAGAAAATTCTCAACAGGAAATAACATCCCTTCTAACATCAAACTTAAGGAAAGTGAAATTGTTCTTTAAAGTAAATTTAGCAAAAGCATCCACTAAGTAGTTTTGATCTCTACTAATCCATTGCATAGTCCAAGGATTAGCCTCAAACCGCTCAATAATTGTAGCTTCCAAGAACGTGTCCCACACCAAAGCTCCTCTTTACTCGCGGTGTTGGCGATATCCATTGAATCACATAGCCACACCACCTTGCCCGGCTTTAAATCTCCTACGATAGGCGCCCCACTCGGCTTTCATCTACGCCATGTATGGTTCGGTCTTCATAACTTTTCCGATGCGAAATATCAGTTCACTGCATCAATTTTAACATCATTGCGAATTGTTTCAAACTGCCCCATAGCAATATCTATGTTGACAATAAAGGAACCAAGGGAATAATAGGACTACACTCCTTTTTCAAAAGTTGGAATTACATGAATCAACTTCACTGTAAAACTCCTACACTTCCTTCTCAAACATCAAGATTACCTTTTGATATCCATTATCCCCGAAATAGGATGTCATTTCTAAAATGCCATATCCTATACATTGCCACAATCAAAGGGCGTTTCTCTCCTATCTCCTAAGACCGCTAACTTCGGGCTTAACACAAAACTCCAGAGTAAGGACTACATGCCATTGACAATGTAGTATCCCATTTCAAACTCCACTTACTCCCAAACACCCGCTCTCTCACATTCAGTGACAAAAAGATGGGCGATTGACTCTACACCATTACCACATAGAACCAGAAGCATCATTAAGCCTCGGATAGTTGCTAACGGCTCGTTGGTAAGCGGCCGATAGAACCCTCCACATAAACATTTTTAGTCTTTCATGAATCTTCATCTTCCATAAATCTTTCCTGAGACCATTGCATCCATCTGATCTACTAAACCCTTTATCCACCATGTAAGCACTCTTGACACTAAACACGCTAGAGGGATCTCCAGTCCAAAAAATCTTATCTCTTCCTTCATAATTTGGCATTGTAAATTTTCAGCACCTCATCAGCACTGTTTCCTTCCAAAACTTCTCTCACAAGATTTACCTTCCACCATCTTGTGTCCAGGAGTCCATCAGCTCGCTATTGTAGTCACACTGCATCGAACTCCTTTCGTGAGGATTTTATCGCATTGATAAGGACCTAAGGGTCAGTCCATATTTTGATATCTGTACCCTTCCCAACTCTAAAGCATGCTCCTTTCTTGACTACCTCCTTAGCACTAATGATGTTTTTCCATACCCAAGAATCACCTCTCTTTTTTTCACAGCTAACAGGTTTCCTTCCTTCAGATATTTAGCCTTTAGGATTTCTATCCAAAGACTATCCTCATTTCTAGCTATTTTCCATCCCAATTTAGCTAATAAAGCTGTGTTGTAATCCCTGAATTTTAAAGCCAAGGCCCCTAATTCTTTTGGTTTACAAATATTCGCCAACTACTCATCGCTAGGTACCTATCATGCGGTTTGGCATTCCACCAGAAACATCTCACCATCCCGTCCATCTCTTTACGGACCTGCATGGGGATTCTGAAACAAGACATTGAGTAAGTAAGGATGGATTGGGCTACTGTCTTAATCAAGGTTGCTTTCCCCGCTTTTGATAAAAGTTTACTCTGCCACCCTTTAAGTCTTATCGCACTATCCTTAATCCTATTGTACTCCTTTCGTTTGCTCCTCTCCGGTATTAGGCGATTCCAAGTAAATAGCTCATGTTTCCATTTTCGAAAACCAAAGAAGCTTTTATGCTTCTCTTCGATTCCTCTCACGCGGTTGAGAAATAGATACTTGTGTTCTCCTTACTCACTTCTTGCCCCAACCATTTGCAAAACTTTCCTAAGTATCGATTTATAGCTTCAGCATTTTGGGTTGTAGCCCTGCAAGTGAGAACTATATCATCTGCGAAGAGAAGGTGAGAAACTGCTGGTGCTCTTCTGCTGACCTTGATCCCCTGAATGTTTCCACATTCCTCTTCCTTTTAATCAACACGGACTGACACTTCCTAAAAAATAAAAGAGGAGAAATAAGGTCCTCTTGTTTCAAGCCTCTCCGAGGCATTATCCTTCCCATTTTACTGCCATTAATCAGGAGGTTATACTCCACTGAACTAATACAGTTATACACCATTTCACAGAACTCATCAGAAAAACCCAAAGCCTTCAGAACTTTACTAATAAAATTTCAATCCAACTTGTCATAGGCTTTCCTTAAGTTAATTTTTATCATCATCAAACCATTCTTTCCTCTATGTCTTCTAATCTTATGAGATAACTCGTGAGCTATAATGGAGTTCTCCACTATCCATCTTCCACTGACAAAAGCACCTTGATTTGGAGAAATGATCTTATGCAGCACATCTCTGAGCCATTTAGACAGAATTTTCACAATTACCTTGTAAGAGAAGTTGCACAAGCGATTGAAATCACCGATTGTTTCCTCTTAGGGATCGCAGACGGATATACATCCGGTTTAGGCCCTCGCTTATCCTCTTAACTTCGAACACTCTCAACCATTCCGGTCATTTGTTCTTTCCTTTGCATGCCAATGTGTCCTATAGAATTCACACGAAATCCATCAGCCCGGCCTTTGGGGTGAAGACTCCAGAAACCTTCTTTTATTTCCTCCCTCTCAGGTATCCTTATCATGTCCTGGTTTTCTTCTACGCTTATACAATTATGCATGAGTTCAGAGATTTCCTCTAGATTGGGGGTGTCGGAGGAACTATAAAGTAAATTAAATTCTCTTGTGAAGTAGTTTGCTATCTTAGCTGTTCCCATAATCCATTCATCCCGTCCTTTATAGATTCAATTCTATTTTGTCTTCTTAATCATGCTCACATGGAAGAACCCCGGATTACGATCTCCTTCCTTCAGCCATAATTCTCAAGATTTTTGTTTATTTATGGTCTCCAGCCTTATCCTTTGTTCCTGTATCTCTCGCTTTATATCTTCTTCCTTAAACTCATCTCCATCCACTGCATTTTGTATATCACCGAGCTGTCCTTCCAACGATTTAATCCTCTTATGAGCCATTCCAAAGTGACTTATGTTCCATTTTTCGATCCCGGTAGTTTTAACCTTCTCCTTTCGTCTTGTGAGCCTCCATACCTCCACCTATCTCTCTGTTCCAGGTATTCATAACCACCTTAAAACATGATTTGTCTTGGGACCATGCTTTAAAATATCTGAACGACCTGTTGTGCTTCATGACTTCTCCATCCGTCGTCAGCATAATCGGATTATGATCTGAAGATTCGAGATTAAATTAAGTTACCACCGTATTAGGAAAAATGTCTAACCGGGCCTTATTCACATAAGCTCTATCAAGCGTTCTCTAATCCGAGACCTCCCAAATTGGTTATTACACCATGTATATCTGCTACCTTTAAAACCTAAATCAATAGCCGCTGACTCTTGAACAAAACTATTGAGGAAGCCTTTCCTGTGTAGCATTCGACCTCCTATCTTATCAGCATCATTCGTTATTTCATTTAAATCCCCGATAATGCACCATGGTAAATCTTCCAAAGAGATTGTAGTAGCAATGGCATTCCAGAAGATAGACTTGTCTCTGTAATGAGGGGGTCCATAGCAAGCATATAACCTCCATCGCATGTCCTCATCTTGGTTTCCAATCAAAACACAAATGGTATTCTCATTAAACCACTCCAGCTTCATACTAATTTCATCATTCCACATTAAGGCCACACCTCCCCCTCCCACGTGGGGTTAGATAATAGTCTTATTATAAAGAGAGACTTACAAATCTTTCCAAGCTTCTCCTTATTGATCTTTGTTTCCATCAAAAAAACTCCTTGAGGCTTATGTTTGCTTATAAGAGCTTTGAGACTATTAATTGTCGTCTGACTACCTATCCCCCTGCAATTCCATGAAAGAATCTTCACAGGATGGGGAGGGCATGATCGAACTGCCTCTTTGGCCCCTTGAAAACCTTGCAACTCCACTGAATTGCGTGATCTATTGCTGCTCTATTAGTGTTGACTTCTATCTCTTGCTTCCTTCTTCCAATCCCTCCTGCGACCACTTAGCTTAGCCTCTCCATTGTCTTCGTTTTGATTTGTATGAGCCCTTCGAACTTGAGACGTACTTCCTCTCTCTCTTCACCGCTTCTCATTAGTTCAAGCGGGTGAGAAATTACTTCTCCAGAGGCGCACACCGTACCTTCATCATCCCTCCGTTTCTTCTTCGAATTTCGATATATGTCTTCCTACAATGTCTTGAGAGCCACGTCATAAAGGCCCTTTCGGGCCTTTCCCTTCAAGTATGGTCGGATCTTTTCCTCTGTGTTAGGTATGGTAAGACCTTTGGCCCATCTCTTGTGCCAGAGGCTTGGCTTTGGGCCCCAGGTTCCATTCCAGCCCATATCAATAACTCTTTACCTAGATTCCTTGTCTCGGTACTGTTAAACGTTGCCAAGGCCCTTTCTAATGTGTTATCCTTTGGGCTCTTTAAATTTGCTATTTGGGCTACCCATGACAAGGCCCACTCTTCTAGGTGTCTCTAATTGAAGTTCTTTGACAATCCCTGCTGAATCACTGCCGATTTAAAGCATAGATCCTCTCGTCACTTCTTTCGAAGGGGTATAGTAACTTATTGTGGCTATCCTTAGCTTCGAATCCCGAGGCCCCTCTCCCAGCCAAATTTCAGCCCCCGCTCTTACGTGGCTACGCGGTTTGAGAGCCCCACCTCGAGCCTTGAACTTTCAGATTCGTACTCCTTCTCGAAAACCTCCCTCTTAGAACATTATACGATTTCCAATATGTAATTCACCTCCAGAGCACCGGGATTATTACCGGAAAAGGACATGGCTTCACCACTCTCAGCTCTTATCCACCTTCCATATAGTTGTGCCGTGGATCCATTCGCCATTGTGACAATTGCCGGAATATGAAACTTACATCTACCTGTGACATGATCAATCTTCCCGAAGACAGAACAAAAATCTGACAAACGTTCATATTTAAACTGAACCCAGAACTCATCTCCTCCACCTCTTGATTGAAGAAAGCCTGCAGGAATTGGTTCTTCTATAAAGATGTCAACTTTAAAACGTATGAACCGTCCACCAACCAAGGATTTCTTATTCAAGGTTTCCCTGTGGACCAATCCTATCCTCGCCTATCTTCTATGCATTATCCAAGTGAAATAACTTTGGTAGGAGACCATGAATCTGAATTTGGAAAGTGGATGATTTAAAATCAATTTCCTCTACTTGCAGATCCGCCGGCCATTCTTTAAGAATCATGTGCGCTCCATTAAAGGACCAAGGCCTTCTCCTAAAGATATCTTCTTTGTCTCTACTATCTGTGAAAATAAACTTGAAAGTATTATCAACAACACTCTCAACCCGTACCTTCCCTTGTAAATTTCATATTTTAGGAATACAATCTATCATTTTGAATCGTCTAAAGCTTCTTGATGATAGCAGCTTCCACTAAAAGTCTTCCGAGTAATTATCTCTGCATTGTCTTCCCTATCAGTAAGGGTGAGATTTTGGAATGACAGATGCATTTGCGATGTATGATGCTGAACTGGATCCATAAACAGAAGAGAAAGATCAGCTAGTTAAGGTAATCTTCTATGGGATGACACCTCTTCACCCGCAGTTCGCCAAGCTAGAGTTCCATAGTTTTTGTCACCTTTCCGTCTTTGGTATTCTTATCTACCAATATAATGTACTTTCTTAATTGATTTATGTGTAAAAAAAAATTATGTAAGTATAAAAACCCAATTATATAAGTATAACAAATATATATATATATATATATATATATGAATAAAGAAGGAACTTTTTTTTTTTTTTACCATGATTCTCTAGTATTCTACTTGCCTATAATTAGGGAGTAGAAGTGTACAGAGTCATGTGTTTAAACAATTTTAAGAGTCATGTGTTTAAACAATTTTACTCACCAATTACTGGCAAGGCATACCAGTAGATGACGAGTAGAATTTCAGAGACTCACTTATATATTTGAACATTTTTACTTGTGTCTACTAGCGTGCCTTGCTAGTAATTGTTGAGTAGACTTGTAAGTGTCAATTTTGGGGTAAGGTTGCCAGGTTACAAAGGGGCCCAAATATATATATATAGTAAGTATATATAAACATGTATAATTATATTATGTATTACATAATAGACATATCTTTAAAATGTCAAAATAATATAATATTTTGAAAAGATAAATATTTAATGCTAATTTAACAGTTTTTTAAAAAAGATAAATATTATTTTTAAATAATATTTTTTCCTAATTTTTAGGCCATATTAATTTTCTAACATCATTTTTTCTCTCTACCTTCTTCATCACTTTTTATTACTTATTATTTCTCTCATATCCTTCATCTTTTATAAACATTGATTTCAAATCAAATTTCAAAATTATTGATTGATTTTTGTTTCTCTCTCTCTTACTCTATAAGGCTTGATTATTAAAAAAAAGCTAAGTAATTGTTGTTTTCTCTAAAAGTTTCTTAAAATTAAAACTAATCAAATCTTACTTAAAAATAGTTATGTCATATGAAAAATTGAATGTACTAGTTATGTTATCTATTGAGAAGCATTTGTTAGTAAAATTAGAATACAAAGACTTAATTTCTACCTTTACATCTCAAAAAGTAAGAAAAATAAATTTTAAATAACTATGTATTGTTTATTAATATAAATTTATTTACTAATATTTATTTTAAATATCATATAAAATTTATTAAAAATTATATATAATTAGGTCTTATTCTTTTTCTTACCTAAGATCTCTTTTAGAGTTGAACCCCTCGAGACTTGTTTAGACACATAAGCCTCTAAACACTTTTACTCTACTACAAGCGAGCCTCGTCAAAAATTGGCGAGTAGACTTGTTTAGATACATGAATATCTAAACACTTCTAGTCACCAATTAGAGGCTCACCAGTAATAGGCAAGTAGGGTTCTAGAAAGACATAGGTGTCTGAATACTTCTATTCACAGTCTATTGCGTGCCTCGCCAATAGAAGGCAAGTAGAATTGTTTAAACACATTACTCTTTGGACACTTTTACTTGCCAAATACTAGCTAGGTTCATTAGTAGTTGAGTAGAATTCCAAAGAGTCACTCAATATGTGAACAATTGTACTCATCAATTCTTGCTCAAGCTTGCTAGTAGGTGGTGAGTAGAATTGTTAAGACCCTAGTCTTTGAACACTTCTACTTGCTAACTACTAACGAGGCTCACCTGTAATTGGCAGTAGAAATATTTAGAGACTTGGATCTTTAAACAATTCTATTTGCCATCTACTAGTGAGCTTCGTAAGAATTGAGGAGTAAAATTGTTCACAGAAATATGAATTTGTGAACACATCTACTTGCCATGACGAGTTGATTGCAATTAACTATGCATCATCATCAAATCTACCAAATTTCAATCACATTTCAATCCAAGGAATAATTAAAAGCCATTCCATAGACCCTAAATCCATACATACAAATAAAAATTTTGCATATATTATGAGTGAGTGGGCATTTTAATAATTTAAATAACATGCTTGGGTATATTCCAAAATTATGCAAAAAAGAAAAGAAAAACAATAGATAATGATGATGGATGTGGTGGCATTGGCACTGGTCACGGCCGTGGTATGGGAAACATATATCTGGCATACATGCCTTAGACAGTTAACAAATTGTTTGAATTTGTGAAAAATCATTTATAACATTGGAATAAAAATCATTTATTCCTTGATTTGAACTTTTCTCTAACAAAATGCAAAAATCAGATAATATTTCAAATTTAATTCAACAAAGCAGTTGTCTAGACTCTAGATTCAAATAATAGGGCTATTCAAAGCCTTTCCGGCGTCTAAAAAAAAAGTACCATTTGGCATTTGATAAATTAACTGTAAAAATTAGGCACATTGACCATCTACCGCTAATAGCACCAGCCCAATTACAATTGATGGCAAGTTGGTCTTTTATTTTTTTTTTATGAATAAAAAAGAATTTTAATGTGGATTTCATTTCAACTTTATAATTTAATAGGAGTTAAGAATAACTGATTTACTTTTCTAACAGTTTCTCCTGAGTATATCTAAGATAATAATGAAGTTTATCGAAATTGAATATACCTAAGGTAGTAGCGGAGTTTATTGAGTGAGTTTATCAAAATTTAAAGGTTTTATTAAAATTCACACTGCAACTCTTACATGCGAATTTGATGAAACGATTAACCTTTCTTATGCTAAACCACAGCCCCGTGTATGGCAAGTTGGGTCTTGTTTATCAAATGAGAAAAGCTAGAAATCTAGAAATGTTAGTACAAGTGGGGTTCTTTATAATTAATTCTTGTCCCATACCTGTAAAACAAAGCAGTTCCTTGTACATTTGGTACACTGCTAATTTCTTTTATTTTACATTTAAAAATACATTATATTAGTTAATTGTGCTAAAAACAAGTCAAGACAAAATATATGTTTGTTCATTCTATTAGTTGTTTTTATACTTTGGGTTAGGAAATTTACATTTAGCTCGTGAATCTAAGGGAAATTTCCTGTGTTAATTTTCCTTAACGTATAGAAAAAGAAAAAGCAGAGAGAGAAAAATGAAGGACATTGTAGCATTAACCATGCAACCTAAATTTACCTATAAATATACGAATGCATAGCATCAGTGATTAGAGGGTATGTATAGTTTTTTGATGAAAGTGAAGGGCATGTTACGACAATGAAAAGTTTTGACGTAGGCTGAACAAGAAGTAAATGAAATGCAAAATGAAAAAAATAAAAAAGGAAAAAAGAGAGCCACAACTTGAATGCTCATAGAGCCACTGGTTTTTGGTTTGGCAATGAAGAAAAAGAAAGAAAGAAGAGGAAAAAAAAAGAGAAAATATGTTTTTCTAAGTAGAAATACAGGCAGCCAGAACAGCCAGAAAATTCTAGCTAAAGTAGGATGATCACAAATTTTATTTTCAATTTTGGGAGGCCTACAACAAAGCAAATAATCCATTAATAGTTGAAGACCCAATGCCCAACACCCATCACACCACCCACAGGCAGAGGTTTTAGGAAAAAAGAAAGAAAGAGAGGGACACATGAAAATGAGAGAAATTGCAAAGAGAACGGAAGCTGGTAGGAGAAGACGAAAGAAGAGAACTTTAGAATAATAGGAGTTTGTGGGTTATTTATGGGTTTTATCCTATTTTTCTTAGTTTTGGTGGAAGCAAGTATGAACATGGTTTATTCAAATTGTTATGTATGATCACAAGCTTTACTGGTGCGTGTTTATCAATCAGGTATAGGCTCTGTTCTATTTCTGTTGATTGGCTTAATTAAGAATTTGATCTTTATCTGTGATTGTATCAACTTCATCTCACCAAGTTTGGATTTTGATTTACATTTTTGAGAGATTAGCGTCTGGTTGGTTGCCGAGAGAATCGAGTAAAAGAAAAGAAAAGAAATAGAATTCTGGGTTTATGCTTCTTCCTTTTTAGGCTTATGGGAAATGATTCTATCTAGGCTCGGCCAAGTCGAAATTTTTTTTTGCTCTTCCTTTCGTTTGGTTTATCTTTTATTTTAAAGCAGCCAATGATTTGGACCCCGTGCAAATTCTAGGAGTTCATTGGATAGTAGAATATTGTTATGACTTTATGCATTTTGGATGGGGTGTTAAGGGCTTCTTTCCTTTCTTTTTGTGAACTTTGTCAAAGATAGGTCGATGATCTGATAGCTAATACATTGAGATTTGTTATGTTTTTGCATTTCATTTGTTCTTTTGGCATTTGTGTTAGAAATTTTGTTGATTTAGCTCTTATCCTTGTTTGGAATACTTTGTTGCTCATCCTATGCATTTTTCCTTAGTGATTAAACTAATTAAGCTAGGCGATGTTTTTTTTTTTTTATTTTTATAATGAACTTCTGAGATGCATTTGCCACCATCTAATTTAGCTAAGAATTCCAGGATTGTGCATCGGTTTCCAGAAAGCATGAAGTGCCCATTTCTGTTCGTTTTCTGGTGCAAAGAGGAGGTGTATCGCACACATTGATGTACTGGGTTTCTGGCTTCTGCTTGACTTCAATCATGTTATCTGATGAAAATGAGATCCTATGTCTTTGGTAGGTGATAGCCTGGACTGTAGATTGAATGAAATTTCTTCTTTCATTTGTGTGAGTTGAGGCATGTTATGGCTTTGGAGGTACTCTTATGGCTAGACAACTTTAATTTGATTTGGTTAATGAAGGCATAGAG
Source organism: Rhamnella rubrinervis (assembly GCA_007844105.2). Taxonomy (NCBI): domain Eukaryota; kingdom Viridiplantae; phylum Streptophyta; class Magnoliopsida; order Rosales; family Rhamnaceae; genus Rhamnella; species Rhamnella rubrinervis. The sequence continues at coordinate 6,854,722 of CM017585.2, forward strand.
AGAAGAGAAACAAAAGCAAAAGAAAGAAAAAGGAAATATATATATATATATATATATATATATATATATATAAGCTAGATAAAGGAGGTCATCTTAAGAATTTAGATATACATTATTTTCTGACATTGGAGATGGGCTTGCCTCAAGTTTCCTCAAACAGTATTTCTGAGGAAGTGGTAACATCTTTGGGGACATTTGTACAAACCCCATTTAGAATTATTAGTATGAGCAGCTGTGACTTAAGTGGGCTGCTTGGAGGAAACACAATGCATGCAGGTGGATATGCCATGTTCTTCTTTTGGAGAGTTCCAGCAAAAATCAATCACAGAGCCTCAAAAGGAACCAGATTTTTTTAACACACATAAAAATGGTAGATCCAACATGCATACGTTGAAAATTACCTCCATGGAACAAAATTACTGGTTAACTCAAAAACTGATTAGAATATTCACACACCTGTTCCTAGGATTGTTGGTTTTAAATCTAGGGCACTAAGTTCTCCCTAAATAAATTTAATGGGAATCAACACAGTCCACTTGTTGTTATCAACACTGGTGATGCAACTGAGGGCAGTGGGTCACTTATCAGAAAGCGGCTATTATCCCCTCTGAATAGAATGCTTCTCCAATATCAATTTAGTGGTGATTCTTTAGACATTGGTGGTGGTTTTAATAAGAGTGGTTTCTCAGGGGGCAATGATTGTTGCAATGTTCCTTCTCTACAAGAGAATAAAAGCTCACATTGATGACTCAAATTATTTCAGTACTCCAATCTAGTCTGCATCTTGTTCCCGAGAATGGAAGAACTCACCAGATGATGATTGTGGTGTAAACTCCATTTTCTTAACTGATGGCCCTTTACTAAAACCAAAGAGTTTCCATCTCATCATCATTTCGTGTACCTTCATTTGGCCTTCATTGCTTAAGAGAAACAACAAAGTTAGGTCCCAAAACAGGGCAATATCCATTCCTCCAGAGTGGTATCTCCTCCACTGTCCTTGTCTCCACTTGGTCCAAAGTTACCTGAAAGAGAGAGCAGAAGATGCAGTGAAAATGCAAAGTTAGATGATAATGATATAACATTAAAGGACATGGAAGAGTCACTTGATGGAACTGTCTCAGGCTCTCTATCTTTCTGGAATGAGGAATCATTTAGGATTTCAAGTGAATCATCACAAGATTTTGATGTTTTGGAAAAAAGTTTGACATGTTTACTTCTGAGAGTAAGACTAGCATGGCAGAGCATTGGAGCCAGCATTTGAACTTTAATCCTCAAGGTTTCAAATTCATTAGAACTCTTAGTGAACTGCCTGTTAGAAGATCATTGGTTGGTTCATTTGAGGAATCCCTGTTGTCTGGAAGGTTATTATGTGGAAAAGTTAATCAGGTTGGCATTTTATGTTTAATATCTCGATTTGTATAATTTTGCATTTTTTCCACAATGGATCTGTTGAGGTTCATATTTTAGCAATACATTTCATAATCATGGTACCTTGTTTGTGAATTTCCTTATGCAGAGAATTGATGGTTTCCTTGCTGTTCTGAATGTCACTGGAGAATTTCTCACCACATTCACAAAACTTCCGTTTGCAGTAACCAGTGTAGATGGAGATAATTACTTACTCTGTTACTCGTCCATAGATCTTGCAAGGAATATGAAGTCAGACAAATGTAGAAGCTCCAAGATGAAGAGAAGCCTTAGCATTGATGAAAGGACGCATACAATTGGTGCTTAACTTTCTTCTTGTCCACATATCTGTTAGTTATGAAGAGCATAACTTTAAATTGTATTCGGAAATGCAGTGGATTTAGGTGGTAATTCTTTTTAGCATCAAATGACTTCTTTGCATTCTATGTTTTATTAGAAAACATTATCATTCAAAGTTGATCATATTTCATATAGAAGGTTTCAAGATCTCTTACTCGAGTTGAAACAGTTTTTCAAGGTTGATTAGCTGGTATGCAAGTTTACTGTTAAACGAAGGGAAAGCTAATAAATTTTTGTTGATGCTATTTTTGATATATAATATCTGATTATATTACTGTAATAGGAGTTGATCACCTTTTATAATTGCTAATATAGCGAAAGTTGTCAAAAATTAGGAATTTAATTGTTAATTTGAATACGTGGCCATCAATCCATGAGTTTTGTTCCATTAAGCATTTGTCAATCATCTAGTTGCTGATTATTTGCTTGTCAGCTAATTCATAACTGTAAAAATAAAGCCATGGCCAATCATTTGTTACTGATTATTAGTTTGTCAACTAATTCATGAATTCATAAGCGCAGAAATACCTCTGGTTGTGTTTCGACCAAAAATTAGGTTGTCGTTCATGGATGGATTTATTTTTAATGGCAGGTCCTCAGCAATCCATAAAAGATGCCTATACATACCTTCTTTTGTAATTATGATTTGAGTGGCATGCCAGCTGGTACAAAGGTAGGTTGGAAGCGTAAGACACGTGATTATGCCTTATGATGCCTTAAACGGTACTAAAATGTTTCTTCCCAACAGAATGCATGTCTCATCACTAGTCTTAGATGGATCATGCTTTTTGTTTGTTATTAAATTTATCTACTTTTAGTTGTAAGTATGTTCTTATGATGATGTTTCTCTGCACATTATGGAAACAACTAACATTTTGCGGTAAAAGATCACTCTAGCCTCTTTTGGATCTCCTTCTGCAGTTGCAAATGGAAGATATAGAGACTCTGACATAGAAATTGGTTTCAAGCCATCTTTGACATTGAACACTAGTCATTCTTGGCAACATAGAAGTGATAATGTGGATTCAAACAGGTGTGATGCTGCACATGTAGGAAAACCTACAACAGACCAGTGTATAAGAGCAATGGAAACTACTGGCTCTAACTATGTTGAATATACTGCCAATGAATCCCAAAGGAAGGGAGAGAAAGGCATACGGTCCTGTAAATATAGTGGATTTAATGATCCTGACTATGGAAAGACTGGTGGGGAGGACAACAGTCCACCAATCACATGTAGTGGAAATGAAAGGAAATCTATGCATAGTCCTTCAAAGGTCAACAAGAATACTATTGGTGGAGGTGTTTTGCGTTATGCTCTTCACCTTCGCTTCTTATGTCCATCCAAGAAAAGTTTAAGGTTAGTACAGAGGAGCAAATCAAGTCCTGCTTCTGCACCAGCAAGAAATATGAACATTGAAGGGGAGCGCTTCTACTTGTACAATGATTTGAGGGTGGTGTTTCCTCAACGTCATTCAGATTCTGATGAAGGCAAAGTAATACCATTGGATTTTATTTATTTATATCTTTATATTTGTAGTGTTACTTGTATTGTTACATGAGTGTATTACTTTGCAATTTGGTGAAATGGTTAGCTTCAAACTTATCCCTGAAGTAACTGCCTTAAGCTACCTCTTAATTTCTTTCATGATATACTCTTCTGGTCAATTACTTTAAAGCAATGCAATGTAATTTGCTCATTTTTTACTTATACTAAATTCTAAACCTTAATACTTCAAGCATTATAGTGGAATTCTAGTGCTCTAAGTTTGTTTCTAGTCATCATATAGTTTTGCTTTTAGATGTTGATCTCCATACGATTGGTCCACCTACCCTACTTGACAATGTCTGTTGGTTTTCACTTTGCAGTTGCATGTGGAATATCATTTTCCTTCGGATCCAAAATACTTCGACATCAGCAACTAAAACTTTCCCAATTTGTTTTCTTTTAGAAGATTGTCATGTAACTAGTCTCTTTACATTTGTACATATGTGGTTTCCTGTAATCCTTCGGGTAATTGTCCCCATTAATTTTTAATAGTCTTTTATTTATTTCAAATAATTAGTTGTTTTAATCCACATAATATAATGCTTGCTTTAATTGCAAGTTTTAGCCTTTATTTTTTATTTAGACCTACAAAGAAAAGGGTTCAAGAATAAGTTTGATGAAACTTCATCAAGGAATTAAAATGGTGAGTGCAATATGCAGGAAATTGATTTGAGTACAACCACTAATTCTGACTTGTAAAGCCTATGGGCAACAGAAACAGAACTTCAACAAGCTTCTTTCTTTCTACTTTTTCCAGGACTTGGTTTTCAGTAAAGACTT
>CM017585.2:8087837-8148070 GCA_007844105.2 Rhamnella rubrinervis
CAATAACCCATCCATTTCAATATTTATTCAAAACTCATTAAATATGTATAAAGAGTAATGATGCTACAAAATCCACATATAACAACCAGCACACTGAAGTATGTGGCCAATACAAACCTTCAAAGTAAGATTGCATCAAAAAGACAACATTAAATAATAATAGAAATTTCTAAATATATATATATATATATATAACAAATCAGACAAAGTTTAAACAGTTTATTATCATCAGATTTTACCAAATACCTTTCAGTTGCACACATAAAATCTATCAGGAAACTAATACCAAGTCTCCAAAATATGTTGGGGATGATTTGGGGGGCAAAAATAAAGCAATTTAAATGCTATATATTTTTATTTTCCAAGTCAAGCATACCTTTGCTGTTGTTTCTGGAGACACTTCACCAGAACTTGCACTTTTGCTTTGTGTAGCCTTCCTCCTCCGTTTTTGACCTTTCTGAAAATCAGTAAAGCAATGACGTTTAACAACAGCCAAGCAAGATGAACAAACATACAGCCCAGCACCACAAACTTCACAGAAGAATTTAGATAGTATAAACCTGTTCTTTATCAGCAAGTAAAATATCAGTTGTCGCATGTGGGGATTCCAAAAACTCCAATAGTTTTGCAGAAAGCTCTTCCTGAAAGGGTATTTGCAAGTCAAGCAGTGACATAAATTGTTCAAAAGAGAAGAGATATTATTACTACTACATTTTATCACGTACCTTTCTAGTACTAGCCTTACTAATTGGAATATTAAGCACATCACAGAAATCCATTAATTTTTCTTTAACACACTTATCAAGCTTCTCCTTTACTTTTGCCCTCTGCTTTTCCTGCTGAAAACATCAGGAAAAAGCTAATAAAGGACAAACATCATATCCATGTATAAGAAAAAAGAAAAAACTGTATAAACTATTTAAATGATGAATAGAAAATGTCACAGTTAGCATAGAATACCTCATTCTCAATCCATACATAACCTGAAAATTGCCCTATATTTCTCTTTAAACCATGAGCCTACAAGATTAACTACAGAGGTTAGTGGAAAAACAATTCTGACAACACAATTTCCAAGAAAAAACACATATACAGGATATGTAAAGCAAATGGCCTTGATACAACAAACCAAGAAAAACTAAAAAGAAATCCTCTCACCTTTGCTTTTTTCCCAAAAAGTACTGTGTGCAGTAATTGCAAGTTGTCATCTGGTTTTCTCTTTGCAAGCTTGAAAGCCACTGAAACAGTTTACAACATCAGACAGACAAAAATAGTGAGGCTGCTGTAACAAGAAATTTGAATGGATGTAAATAGCTGTAATTTGCATAAAACATGGGACGAAAACTTATACCTCAAAGATCCAGGTCATCATTGAATGAGTCAAAAACAAACTTAAAAGGAGTTACTATGGAGTACATTGAAATAAAATATATATAGAAATTACATTTGCCACTAAATCATCAATATACATCATGCTAAGAAGATTAAATTCTCTATCCACACCACAAATACAAACATATTTCAGAAACAAATTAAATCATTTTACCAGATATTAATGACATGAGTAGTAAAGCCTTTTCAGTTCATTAGAGCAAAACATAATCATGCCCATACTCATAAAGGATATCACAAATTGTGCAGTAAACCAACCATTAGTGTGTCATTCTTTTCTTGTGAAACTTGAACCACTAAAAACACTTTTTAATTTTAATATTATAAACAAAATCTGCAGGGGAAAAAAATGTATCCCAGTAAGGGTTTTATAACAGGTCCTAATGTAGTCTACATCAGCAATCCATTATACATCTAACAATGCATGCATGAATGAATGGATGATGGATGGCAGTGTTACAAGGGAGGAAAAAACAAGCACCCCATACAAAAGTCCATTCATTAAGCAAGACTTTAAACCAGCAGTACCAATACCATATACAACTAACAATCACCTCTATAAAATCAGAAATTTGGTTGGGCCACAGAACACCTAAAACTATTAAGCCTTGACAATGATTTCTTAATACAAAGCATACAACATTCAAATTCACTCACCTATTACATTATATCCATCTTTCAAGGATGACAGTAAAGACATAATTAAAACAAATATAGCAGGCACTTAACCCCATCACAAACCTAGCAAATTCAACCGTAACACACACCTTCCAGATGACAAAAGCAAAACACATCTAACAACAGAAGATCAGTATAACACTAAGCAATTGGAACTCACCATTTGGAATATCCTTAAGCTGCGTACCACGACCCTGAAATCACAGAAACCCATTATAACCCCGGAAAAGTTCTACAAAGAAATAACATAAGTAACAAACCAGCGTTGTTCACCGCCATACCTTCTCAATTGACAAGGATTTACTTGCAGAGGACCTTCCAGTCGAGGTTGCGGAGTACCGCTCAACCACTTTTCTCTCCCTAGTTGGCCTCTCAACAGCCGGCGTTACCGGCTCTTTCTTCTCCTCCACCAAATCCTGACTCAATTTCTTCTCGGCCGATTCTCGACCCCGCTTTTTCGACACACTCTTCCGAGCCCTCTTGGATTTCCTCTCAGTTTCTTCACCTCCCTTCTCCTCAGTTTCTTCCACTTTCTCATCCACCTTTTCCTCTACTCTCTCTACTGCTTTCTCCTTCTCGTTCTCTGGCGAACCCATTTCCTCGGGAACTTCCAGAACATTTTCTTTCTCTTCCTCCTCCTTTTCACCCTCCTCTCCTTTTCCCTCCTCTTTCTTTTCTTCTTCCTCTTTGCTTGCCTCCTCCTTGTCTTCTACCCCTCCTTTTCTTCCTCCACTTTAGCCTCTTGTTTGTCATCAACAACAGGTGCCTCATCTTCCGGCTTCTTCTCCTCTAGGGCTTCGGACGACATGGTTACAAATAGTCTAAAAACAAAGAAAGAGTAACAGAAAGACAAAAGCTATAAAACCTAAAACCCTAGATTTGGGGTTTTGGGAAAAAAACAAAAAGGAAAACCCTAGAAATATGAAAGCTCAAATAGATATGTACTATGGAACAGAGAGGGAGGGATTGAGATTTGAGATCTGTGAAATTTTGGGGAAAATTGAAAATTTGGGAAATTCTCTGGGTTATAAGGGTGATGTTGAAAATAAGGAGGGAATAAAATAGGGGAAAGGCGGGTGTTGGTTTTGTTGGGGTTTCAAAATTTTGATCCCAAATTTTGAAGAGCGGGCTGTTTTATTTATTTCATTCACCATTTTTTCCTTTCTTCCTCCCGCAAAAAGAATTTTAAGGCGCTGTGTGTTTCTGTGCATGTAACAGAACCCGCCGTCTTTGCTTGCCACGTGTCACGCTGGTGGGTATTTTGGTATTTGATTGGATAAGCCATGTTCTGTGCAATTTACTGCTTAATTACCTTGTTTAAGATATTCACAAAAAAAAAAGAACACATATCCCCTTGTTTCTTGTCTTTTAAAGGGAAAAAAAATTCGAACTGGATAATTAGACATCACTTAGATTAAAATTGTTTGCACAAAAAAGAGTTTTTGATTTAATAATCAGATCCACCATTAGTTAATAAGCAAAGCCATTTTGATGAAGAAATAAAATTTTAGCATAAAATTGCTTTTATACCTCTAAAATTGTAAAATGAATAGATCGTTGATAATTAAAATTTTAATTAATATAGTAGTAACCACATTTATACCACACCACCACTACCATTGACTTCTCTCTATTTCTTCTTATTTGCCTGGCAAAGTTGTGGCCATTGTCTTACTCTTCTTCTTCTTTGGTGGAGCAAAAGCATTTGAATATGGTCATTTAGCAAGCCGTGTGTTTGCTTACCAAGGAGCATTTGAATGTTATTCCTCCTAAGCGCAGCAAGTTGTGTATTCTTCTTCTTCACTTAGTAAGTCTTGTGTATTTATTTATTTATTTTTGTTTGGTCAAATAGGCGTTAATTCATTTTATATTTTATTTTTTCATGTAATATATTATGATTTCATGGTAATAATGGTTTTACTTTGAGTTATTGATTTTGAAATTTTTTTTATTAGAAAATGTTTGGATATTTGAATATGAGTATGGAATGGATTATACTTAATAAAATGAGTTGAATCTTTAAAGTAAGTTATAATGGATACTAAGTGTTTTGAATAAATATTTTAGTGAAGTCTGAGTGTTTAATTGTATGTGTAATTACTTATGTTTAAATTTAATCAAATTTGAATCAATATTAAATTAAAAATATATATATATATGGTGGCGCAGTTTGAGCCCTGATGGGTGGTGGTGGTAATGGCATTGACAAACTACACCTAAGAGTGCAAGGTGGCACACACCACCAATGCACTCCAGTGGTGTCCTCACCATTAGGCACTTTCATTGTTTATTGAATTTTTTTAGCGGATGCAAAATTTTACAGTTAATTTTTTTACATAAAATCTCATATGAAACCTTAAAATCTTCCAAAATATTCTTCAAAAATCATCAACTCAATATAAATTAAGAAACAAAACTCAAAATGAAATACATATTACTTACAAAAGCTTAAATGATTGTTATAACTTCGATTTGTTGAAGAATAAGAAAATTTTGTAGATCAACTCCGGATTGCATGCACTACTTGTATGAATCGCTTTTTTTTTTATTTATTATGTGTTTAATTAATTCAAAATGTGTTATATGTATTTCTTATATTTAATATAGAAATGAATAAATAGGTAAAAATATTAAGTATGAAAAAGGAAAAAATAACTAAAATTTTAATTATTATAAAAAAAAAAGCTACAAAATTTAAGAGACCCTGTCTATGGTATAAAAAAAACTCAAAAGAAAAAAGAAAAAGTTAAACATTAAAATTAATTTTAGACAGACTATGTTGTTAAGCATGATTTTTGAGAGGTTTTCAATACCATAATATCCAGAAACTATCACATAGTATTTTTAGTCATTTTCTATATGAATTAAAATGTTGACCATTTTACTTGATTTTACCTACTTACCCTTCCAATATTAATATACTAGGTAATACATATGGATTTTCCTAATTACAGTTAGGTTTATTGAAATTCTTCATCTTTGAAAACCAAATATCCTTATCATTCTACTTAGTGGATATACTAATCTTTGTTATCTTTCTTCAATAAATAATGCTAAAATCAATTTTTAGAGCTTTTGTAATATTTTTTATTTTATTTTAATGCTTGTTTGGATTCCGTTTCATAATAAATATTATTTTTTAAAAAATGATATTGTGGTTTTATAGGGTTTAAGGTGTTAAATTTTCATATTTTTGTGATCAATATAAAATAAACGAGAATAAAACCTCTATTTTGTGAATTTTGTAATAGAGTCGGTTAAATACGGTATTCACCAGCGTCCCCGATCATTTTGTTAATTTTTCTTAAAAAATAAAGTTGGATGGTGAGTGTGGGTGGAAGGTCATCAAGTTCTCATATTTTGGTTTAATTTCAATATAGGGATAGTGAAAGCTAATAATATTATTGTATTTACCTTTTTCTTTTTCTTTTTTTCATTTCTTCCATAATTTATAGGTGGTGGGTTAGGTGACCATTAACCATCCACGATTGCCCAGACTCTACATCCTCCACTCACCTATCCAAAATCATCTACCCACTAACAACAACACAAGGTGCATGGTAAGGTAGGTAACCAGCGACCCCACTTAACACTAGCCAAACCCACACCCTCACCCACTTACACCAACTCACCATCTCACCCACCCATATTTTCATCAACAACATACTAAATCAATACCCATACGTATTCGTTCAAACACTTATTTCCATATATTCAACATTCAATCATTATTTTAAATACTTTGCATATATTTTTCTTTAAAATATTTAATCAAACACCTTGCATGCATTCAAATACACAAGCATTTATTCAAACACCCATGTTCATAGTTTCTAATGTAGTAAATCTCTTGAAAAAATGGAGCTAACTTCAACGACGGTTTAGGCTGACAATGGCGTGTAAGTGACAATGGACATTGGGGATCAATAGAAGAATAAACATAAAAGGAAATGAAGAAGAAGATGAGAATGGCGTCGGTGTGTAAGAGAAAATAAGTGGTCAAAAATTAATTAAAGCTACGGGGACAACTTAATCATTTTAACCTAAAATTTCAATTATATAAAAATTAACTATTTTACTTAACCCATAATGGGCTTGATCATGACATTGAAAAATCCTTTTTCGATCACAAAAAGCCCGATGAAAATGACAATCCCATTACTATAATACCTTTTTGTTTTTAGGTGAATACCCACTATTATAATGTTTGCCCAAGCATGTAGCCAATGCAAAAATTTGGGCTAATGGTGATTTGGATTTTTAATGTCATATCTATTTTTGACCCATTTGAATTATTATGACCAACAATACTGAAACTTATTATTTTGTCCAAATTTTGATAGAATGTACTTAAATACCCACGATACACTCATTAATTGAATATCGATTTTCAAAAGCAATGACTTGGACAAAATAAATTTTCCCAATTTTGTATGACTAGGAAACAATATGAAGGAGGAGGAAGCTGCTTTAGTTACTCCGGACTAGCTAAGAAGCTAGATAAAATTTATAACGGAGTTGGATCTTAGTGTTTATCATCTGTATGACTTTACATTTACCACGAAACAACGATTGTAAGTGAAATAATTACACTCATGTCTATGAATCATATGTATCTATACTTACTTTAGAGATTTACAAGAAACAAAAATTATTTACAGGTTTAGGTACGGGTCCTTTGTTTTTGTAACTTATACGTGGTAATTAATTAGACATACTTAGTCAATAATGAACATATACTTTGTCTAGCGTCCATACGTTCACCCAATTTGCAACTTACGTCCAGCCGTCAGCGACAAATCACTTCATCAATGGCGAAGCTTTATCAATGATGAAGCACTTATAATTCACTTATTACGTAAACATTTTGAAGCATTTTGTTGTTATCCACTAATATCTACTCATACTTTACTTTGCTGCCAATGTAGTTGGAATGACAAAAGTATGATGTTGTGGTTATTGCTATTTTTTTATGAAAATGGGAACAAAAGATGATGGATGTTGGGTTTTCCTTAATTATAAAACAAAAAGTAATTGACATCGAGAGAGTCCTTCCGTTTAAAGATTTGGAGAATCAACTATATAGCGTGCTTGATGTTAACGAGTTTAAAACTTCTTTGAGAATGAAGTATCGGTCAATCAATCACGAACTACATATTGATCCTCAAACTATTGAAATGATAAAGATGTATCCAATTTTATTTGGGTACGTGAAGCATTTTAGGCTAGTAACTCTATTATTTGTAGAGGTGTTGCCTACACTTCCATTGTTTAGCATTCAGAATGGTTTGAATTCTATTAGTGAAAGCAGCCAAAAATATTCCACAAGAATGAAGTGGGCAAGATTAGTATGGCATACAAATAAAGAAGAGTCGGAAATAGATAGAAACAAAGAAGAGTTAGCATATGACATACCATAAACTCAAGTACAAAAACTCATGGGCCTTATAATAAAATCTCGGAAACTTAAGTACCACATTCCACATTGTTTGATGGGGTATGAATCTTCGATTGATGATGAATTTCTTAATGCTCAAGATGGTATAGATGTTTGTGCGAACACTTACTTTCCTATGAATGAAGAGTATGAGGTAGCACATTACAATGAGAGTGAATACAAGTCAATTGAATTCAATAATCAATTTGAACATACACCTAATGAAGATAATATTGCGCCACTAAACAAGAAGTGAAACTTGCACATAATATGACTATACACCTATCTCCCGTGCCAAGGGTGCCAAGTTCACAGTTGTCAAGAAACAAGTCAAGTGCAAGTAGTGGCGGTACATCATGCCAGTACTTGAACATTGAACCAAGTAATCCTTTTGGATGTGAGTTTATTGAGATTGGAATGGTTTACTACAGTAAAAAGGAACTACAAAATAAATTGTATTTAATGGCAGTGGAGAATAATTTTGAGTTCAAGATAGTTTGATCATTACCGATCGTTATGAGGTTCCTTGTGAGAGGACAATTGCTTGTGAAAAGTTTGTGCATCAAAGATACGCATTCAAGTCAATTATTTAGGATCAAGGATGTTCAGCTTGAACATAATTGTAAATACAAGAACAAGGGGCTTGATATAGATAATAGGCAAGTGAATAGTTGTACAATTGGTGGTCCAATAAGAGCGAAATATGTTGGTATTGCTCGGGTATATAAGTCAAGAGAGATAATGTACGATATCAATACGAAGTATGGAATAAAAATTACTTATGATAGAGCATGGCGGGCAAGAGAACATACACTAAGAAGTGTAAGGTGATATGCGGAAGAATTATTTGCAATATTACCATTGTACTTTGCAATATTGGAAAAAATGAAACCAGAAATAGTTACTCATATTTTGACTGACGATGACAATACTTTTCAATGTTGTTTCATGGCTTTAGCCGGGAGCATAAAGGGATTTGCTTCGTATATCATACCAGTTGTTGTTGTTGACGGAACAACATTGAAGTACAAATATAGTGGTCATTTGTACATAGCTTCTGCAGTTGATGGTAATGGACAAATTTTTCCATTAGCATTTGGTGTTGGAGACGAAGAAAATGAAGCTACATACATATGGTTCTTTGAGTGTTTCAAGCAATGTTTTGGAGATATGGATAACTTGGTTTTCGTTACTGATCATCATAAGGGTATAGAGAATGCATTGAAAGTCGTTTACCTCAACAACTACCACGGTTTGCGCATGTACCATATTAGTCAGAACTTGAAGGCAAAAAAGTTTGAAAACATTGGTGATATTCTTCCATCTTTTTATTTGGCTGCGAAGTCATACTTTCCAACCAAGTTTGATTATTACATGGATGAATTACGACGAATCTCTATAATAATTAAATACTTGGAGGAATTGATGGAGAAAAACGAGCTAGATGTAAGTTTCCTGTGACAAGATATAACATTTTGACAACAAGCATTGCTGAATGTATGAATATTATTCTTAAAGAGGCTCGTGAGATGCCATTACTCCCATTATTGGAAACTATCCGTGCGAAGCTGCAACAATGGTTTCACGATCGTCGTACTATTACTGGCAATATGAGAACCAAGTTGACTGCTTGGCCAGAAGCAAAACTAAACAAGCGAAGTGAGGATGCATCTAAAATGGTGGTGACTCTGATTAATCCCAATGTTTACAGAGTAAATGGGGACAATGAAATTAAAGGCTTGGTTAATTTGAACAACAAGACATGTACATGCGAGAAGTTTGAGATTGATCAAATTCCATGTGTTCATGTTATGGCAGTGTGTATGCATCGCAATTGTTCTTTTCATATTATCACATCTCATTACTACTATGCTGACACACTACATGTTGCGTATGGTGCAGAATGTATTAATGTTATTCTTAAAGATGCTAGTGAGATGCCATTACTCCCATTGCTGGAAATTGTCCGTGCAAAATAACAATGGTTTCCACCGATCGTATTATTACTTGCATTAATATGAGAACCAGGTTATTTGCTTGGCAGAAGCAAAACTAAACAAACGAAGTGAAGATGCATCTAAAATGGTGGTGACCCCAATTAATCCTAATGTTTACAAAGTAAATAGGAGCAATGAAATTGAAGGCTTGGTCGATTTGAACAACAAGACATGTACATGCATAAAGTTTGAGATTGATCAAATTCCATGTGTTCATGCTATGGCAGTGTGTATGCATCGCAATTGTTCTTTTCATATTATCACATCTCATTACTGCTATGCTGACACACTACGTGCTACGTATGCGGAATCCATTTATCCCATAGGGGATCCAATATAATGGGATGTCCTTAATGAAGTAAAACAGAGAGCGGTTCGACCCCCGGATATGAGAAGAAGATCTGCTGGTAGACTAAGGAAAAATTAGATTCTATCCTAAGGAGAAGAAAGAATTAGATAAAAGTGTAGTCGATGTCATCAAGTAGGTCACAATCGAGCCAAATGTAAAGAACCATTTGAAAGGCTTAACAATGGTGGACAGGGTCAACGCTAACACATGAACTTCAGACAAAGTGCTTCGTATGGGATGAAGTGCTTCGTCATCTAGGGCGAAGTACGTCACAAAGCACATTTGCAGAACAAACTATAGGCAAGTACTTAGTTAGTGACAAAGTACTTTGTGCAGGACAAACTCTAGCGAAGTATTTCATCACTAGCGAAGTACTTCATCAGCGGCAAGTACTTCATCATAGACAAAAACATTTATCAAATTATGATTCTTGGGCGGTGAAGTCAATCATCACATACCTCACATTAATGTGCATTACTATTTTGTTTTCTCTGTCAATAATGTTTAATTCAATATATTATTTACTGTTAATAATGTTTAATTCAATAAATTCCGTTTTGTTTGTTTTATCTAACAATATATTGTGTTACTTGTTTATGCAATACATGTGTATGAAAGTATGTATAACCATGTTAATAAAAAAAAATACAATAATAAACGAATTGTAAAATAATAAATCATAATAATAAGTATACTGCTTTACAAATAAATACATAAATAATGGGTTTAATTACTACATTTTATATATCAAATTGAAAAAAAATTTGCTAATATTTTTTCAGCGTACTTTAATATGAAAAATGGTATGTCAGACTATGTGAAAGTCAATTCGAGATTGGCCATAAAATATTTAACAAATTTGACTATGAACACACCGCAATCACCACTAAAAATAAAAAAGCATACATTATCTAATGTTTAAGGTATTGAAAAACCTCAATGAATACAAGAAGGTTTTACTACTTACTCATTCTCTTGTTATAGAGTCTTCTTAAAAAGATGAATCTTAAATGGCTCGAAGCTTTTTTTAAGTTGTGGACGAACATCATAAATATTGGCGCCATGTAAAAAAATATGCATCAAAGCTCCTAATGATTCCAGCTCGTCCATATGCTTTTTGGATATACTAATGTACGAATCATTTAATATTACATTACATGCTTATATATCCACACGAGCCAACATCCAATATTCCTCTTTAAAGTTGGTAGGAATATAAATCTGGTAATTGAAAACAAATTATCAGCTAAATTATCAGGATGCATTTATAGTAACTACAACCACACTATACTAGCTTACCTGATTAGCCTCCACAACATTTAAGGCTTCAGGATATGCAGTACCCCATACATAACCCATATTTTTTCTTTTTCCTTTAAATTTTTTGAATTTCATCTACTATTCAACATACTTTGGCTATAAAAGAATACACATATTTACACATGGTTAATGAAAAAAAATTAATAATACCAAATCAAAACAATTTATGTAGTTGATCTTACTAACCCAAGAAAATGAATCAAATATACCTATTTTTTGATTGAACAAGTTGGGATGTAATCTCATACAAATACGTACGAGCCACAGTATGATATTAATGTGTTGCACATTTATACATACATAAAGTTAGCAAAATATCAAATGAGTTGAATACACATAAAAAATTACAAAAACTATAAAGCAATTAACACATCCGTCAACCATTCAGCAGTCTTCATCATGACCTGCATAAATTCTAAACTCATGGGCTCATATTCACCAAGTGAAATCACTTCAGGCTAGTCTTTCAATAAATATGCGGTAAATGCATGGATCACATCCTCAACAACTGTCTTCATCGGATTGAACTAGTTAGCAGGTAATGTGTTCTTCAATCTTTTCTTTAAATCTTTATTCACGACATATGGGGACTTTACATTTCTACCTTTTCTCCTCAACCTCTTGTAGTCTAATATGCCAATATCAAGTTCACCATCCTTTGCTTCAGGGACCAGCACATTGATTCAATAAACAGATTAATCAAATGAAAATATGTAGTATATGAAAGTATTAATAGTATTGCTTCTGTTGATTTGGTCATACTAGATTCAAAGTGTATTATGAAAATCATAATGAATCTTGACTTACAAGTGTATTAGCTATTAATTTGGTCATAATAGATTCCTGCTAACTAGTCTGCTGCATGTATTCATAAATAAAGTACATTAATAAAGTACAATATAAAATGTTGCTTCTCGTAGATGAAGTGCTCCTTTGTCGATAAAAGAAAGTGACAAAGTAAGTTCTTCTTCAGCGCCGAAGCACATACTCATACTTTAATTAAGTTATTAAAAAAATGCTCAGTCTTTAAAAACTTACATGTTCAGTATCTTGCTTAGTATCTTGCTTAGTATCGTGCGTATGTACCAATGCCTTCTTCTTTGACTCTTCTTGTCCTTATTTTGTTTAGACGTCTCGTGCTCTGTATGTACAGTAAGTGTCTCCTCCTCTATATGCACATTATGTGTTTCTTCCTCCGTATGTACAGTATGTGTCTCCTCCTCCATATGTACAGTATTTGTCTCCTCCTCCGCATGTACTTTATGTGTCTCCTCTTCCATATGCACAAAATGTGTCTCCTCCTCCATATGTACAGTATGTATCTCCTCTGGATGTACACTATATATGTCTTCTCCATCTTATTTACAGTATCTACAATGTGTGTGTCATCCATCTTATTTACAGATTCCTCCTTATTTACATCTTCATTAGTATTTACTTCTTCCTCATTATGTACAATTTTTGCAACTTCATCCTCATCTTGCGTAGATGGTGGAATGATATACTTCTGAGTGTCCTCATCCTAAATCATAATTGAAAGCACCACAAAATAAGTCCACATACTTTTCAATACTAAAACTGTTAATGTATTTTAAGAACAAGAATCCTTACCTTGTGGATTGATTTTTTGTCCATTAGGGTAAGAGTAAGGATACATTTTAGTGGCTCCTTAATGCTCATAAGCTCACTCTTCACATATTATTGGTGATTATCAAATTGCTTCTTCAACGAAGCAATATTTGACTGGATGAACTCAATCTGCATATAGAGTATAGTTTCTTGTCAATATATATACATATATATTAGTATGGTTTCTTGTCAATATATATACATATATAGTATCATATATATATACAGTATATATAAGACAATTTATTACTTACTTATCTCGATGATGCAACTTCCAATTGTTGAACATTTTGATGAGGAGATTGTTGTGGAATGGAGTGATGAGCATCGACACCCTCATGTATATTGGTATGTGCCTTCTTGAGTGGAGGTTCTACAACATCATGGCGAGCATCATCATGATGCTGCGTCATGTCCATGCTCATTACTAGTGAGCATGTTTTCTTCACAAAGTGGCCTCTAATGTGGCAACCACATTATATTACATTGACCAAAACCAAAATTAAATGAATACATATATAATATTTATTACAAGTTATTGATTACTTGCCCTTCTTCATTGAAAAGTTTATTTTTCAATGTCTCATAGTTAAGTGCAACTGTAGTCTCCCATCTACAAATAGGAGGAAAACTATATCATCGACTTGTGGCCAAATCTTTCTAATTTGGGAATTGCCTCATAACCCCAAACTTAAAAAATACAAGTACATTGAATTAGTACTATTGGACTTAAATTTGTATGCTGATAAAAGTATTACAATGTAATGAAATTATTAATATATTATTAACACCTAACCCGGAAAGTAATTGGACACCTCTTAAGGCTATAAGTTCGATGAGTTAGGCTTCTCTAAACCATTTTGTAGTGAGTTGATAGCAGCCTCCCATGCAGTTCCCCATGGATAAGCATTGAAATTTGAAAGATCATCTACCATGCTCACATGATCCAATTTTATTTCAGAGTTGCTTTCTTTCCTAAGGAGACCACACTCAAGGATGTAAAGTAATGACAACTTTACCATGTCATCATCTTCCATCCATTGAGTCATATTAGTGTAAGCATCCTCCACCATGCCATTGGTTATCACATCAGAACCGTTGAAGTAATCATCTCTTATCCTCTCATATGAAGAAGTGGGGTTATTAGGCTTGGACCCATCTTCAATTTAGTAATAATATCAAACTCCTTCTTTCTGAATTGTGCTGCATTGCCTTCAAAATTGAATTCCAAATACTTCCTGTTAGATGTGTGGACTTGCCTCCTTAACAGATGATGAACAAGATCAGCATTGAATTTGACGTTGAATTGGAGAAACAAATGACCAAAATAACTTTCCTCCATCTTCTTTCGTTGCCCTGCAAGGTAGTCTGGTATGATTTCATCAACATTCTTTACGACAATACTCATCTTCTTCTTCACATCATCGAGTACCTTACCTAATGCTACCTTGTTAGTGATGCAAACATGTGCATCAGCTGCTGTAGGGTACTTGAAAGCTTTAGAAATCTTTGTAGATTCCATTTCATGTTCAAAACACAATAAACATTAAGATAAAATTTTACTTTCGTCATAGAGGAATCAAAACCATAAACTATAACGACTTCATCAACATCTTAATAGACGAATCAATGTTGACGTCAACTTCATCATAGACCACTTCGTCAACTTCGTCAGAGACCACTTCATCAACTTCGTCAGAGATGATTCACAACTGACGAACGACTTTGTTGCCTGACAAAGTTGATAAAGTCAACTAGAACACTAAACCCTAAAAAACACTAACCAAAACCCTACACCCTAAAAGACTAATGAATGAAATCTTTGTCATTGACGAATCGCTCGTCAACTTATACAACCATTGTATTTGACTGCTTCCCCAGAGACGAAGTTGTACCAATATCGTTACATACCCAATACCTTAAAACCCTCATAACCCAAAACCATAACGTAAAACTAACCTTAATTACGATTAGAAATTAAAAATCGAATCAATTCTATTAAGAAGCGAAGGCGACAACAAATGTAGATCGAAGGCGTGTTTCGCTTGATTGGGTTCAAGCTCGAATGGATCATCGATGATGTAGAAGTGGCTAAAAATTATTCAAACATTGTAATTATTTAAGGATATTCTCGTAATTTTGGATTAAAATATTTATTCTGAACAATGCGAACTAAAATAATTCAAATAGGTATGAGCTGGATATGGTATCAAAAAACCCAAATGATTACTTTTGAAATATTTTTCTCACCAAAAAAGATTTCTTTTGAAACATTTTTATATTTTATAATACTATTATAACATTACCTTATTAAATTATGAATTAATAAATTTTAATATTGTAATACTTACTTACGCAATAAATAATGCCTGAAAATATTGTGTAAAAATAATTAGACATCTCTATGTATGTAAAAATAAATTATTTATATAATTAAAAACAAAATACTAAAAAATAAGTTTAACAGGAAATATATTTTTTTGGGCCTTAGATCAGACGAGCTAAACTGATGTGGGAGATAGTTATTTTTTAATTATTACAGTTTATTGGTTAGATATGAAATTTATAACAATCTTTGTTTTTGTTGTATAGATATTTTGCGCTTGAGGAGGGGGAAGAAATAAATCAAGGTTTTCTTAGTAAGTGAAAAAAATACAATGTCAACAGTTAAAATTCAAAACTTGAGCTATAATAAATTGTTAACTTTGCTGATGTATGTTTTGTTTAATTGCATAGTAATTAATTTGATCCAGGTCTTATATTATTATCTATTATAATAGACAATGTTTCAAAAAAAAATGAAGGTCACACGATAGTTTTATAGTGAATATGAATTAAACAATAAAAATAGTTTACAACCGCTGGGTTTTGTAGCAAATCACGTATTTCATAGAGCATTGCTGCACCCAAATGATTATTAGAATTTCCAACGAAGCATTTTATGGTTGGCCTACCATCAGTGGGTTCATTTTTAATCCAAATGAACATGCCTATTATATTTAAATTAGGGTTGGATAATAAAGTAAAATTTTAGGTTACCTAATGAAATGGGATAAAAGTGCAACAGCAGCAGATATATAAATTTTAGATAACATAATAATAAAATATGGTAACAAATTATATATAAAATTGTCGAAACAAAAATAAATTAAAAGTCGAATAGAATTACAATTTTACACGACATACGCTTTTCTCTATTTTTAATATTTGATTCTTATTATTTTAAAAAAGAGAATGAAATAAAGAAAAGAAAAGAGGTGAACCGTCCGCGATTAAAAAAAAAACGCCCATAAAGAGTTAGAATCTGATTGGTCTGTGAGCCGAGTGGAAACCTTCAGGCTGGGCGAATAAGCCCAATTTGTGGGTGATATTGAGGAAGAGTTTCATAACATCGGGCAACTAGCTTTGCCTGGTCCGACATGGAGCTCCCACAACTGGATCCGACTTCTAAACAGAACCCACCCGACGAACCAGAGCTCGACCTCTACACCATCCCAAGCCACTCTAGTAAGTCTCACTTTCCCACCCCCTTTTTTTTATCAACCATAAACCCTAATTTTGTGTTGGAAATTTTGCCTGCCGTCCCTCAATACCTTCTTTTTACATTGCAAAATTATTTCTTTTGGTGGAATTTGAATGTTCTTCGTAGCGATGGGTTTGTAAGGTTTTGGCGAATTTGATAATGAATAGATTGTAAGGCCCAAAAATTTAAGCTCTAGTTAATATATTTCAGGTTGGTTTTCGTGGGACGAAATTCATGCAACTGAGGAAGTTTCTCTCAAGGACTTCTTTGATGGGAGCTCAATAACGAGGACGCCGAAGATATACAAAGAATACAGAGATTTTATCATTAATAAGTACAGAGAAGAGCCTTCTAGGAGGCTTACATTCACTGAGGTCCGAAAGTCTTTGGTGGGTGATGTTTGTTTGCTTCACAAGGTTTTCTTTTCTTGGAAGTGGGGTTTGATCAACTTTGCTGCACCTTCAACCGGCGGTGAGACTCTTGTGGTTGGAGATGAAGAGAGGTATAAGGTTAAGATTGAAGGAGTACCAACTGGGATTCGGGTGGTGGCGATGCCCAATTCCATCAAACCTATTTCAGCGCTGCCGAGTGTGGGGGATAGTGGGGGTGCAGTTGATAATGGATTCAAATTGCCTACTTTGGCATCCTATTCGGATGTTTTTGCTGACCTGATGACGCGGAAAGGGTTGGTTTGTGGGAATTGTAATGAGATTTGTGATTCTGGACACTATAAGTGTATGAAGGTATATATCATTCGTTTTTGTGCATTATCATTATGAGGTTGTTTTACTATGCCAATTTCATTATTTAAGTGTTAAAAGCCATAGATAATGAAATATAGAACTGGGAGATATTTGCATTATAGTTTTCCTTGGTTGCTTTGAAATTTGATTATATATATGTATATATATATATATATAAGCGGAGCATATTGTTACTTTACATCATTTTTGTGGATCAAATCTAATTTTTGCCATTGATAGTATCATATATTTTGTGTACATTCCTTTTCCTCTACTATTTTAAGACTATTTACTTTCCCTCCTCTCTATCATAGTAATCTTGGTTGGAAATTTGTCTTCCATTATTTTATTCTAATTGTTATATCAGCAGGGTGATCTTTTGATTTGCGTAAAATGTTTCAAAAATGGAAATTATGGGGAGAGCAAATCAGTGGATGATTACAAGTTCAATGACTGCCTTCAAAACAGCAGTAATGTTGGAGCTGTCTGGACTGAAGCAGAAACTTTACTTCTTTTAGAATCTGTTTTGAAGCATGGGGATGACTGGGAGCTTGTTGCTCAAAACGTTCAGACAAAGTCCAAAATTGACTGCATTGCCAAGCTCATTGAGATGCCATTAGGAGATTATTTTGAGTTCTGCCCAGAGAAAAGTTACTTCTAGTGAGCTCATTGGCAACTTGAACAATTCAAAACAAGTCCAGTTATCTACATCTGAGTCTCTTGAGACAGACAAAATTGGGGATCAACACGATGAACAGAGAAATGAGAGTGAGCACAATGGAGATGCTGAGAACCGAGGTCCTCCTTTGAAAAGACAACGGATTGCATCCGCCCCAGGTGATGGTGGTTCACTGATGAAACAGGTATCAGTCCTGGTATAAGCATAATCTCAGAACTTTTAGGAATGCCGTATTCTTGTGACATAATTTTGATACAGAGTTGATTCTGAATATTTCTTGTTATCATCTTAAATGGATAAAATTTAAAACAACTTTTGAGGATTCATTTGAGCTTCAAGTTCAACTGTGTACTTTTTTGTTTGAGGTTCAATTTCAACTGCATACTTTTTTACCTCAATGCAGACAATAAAATACTAATAGTGTTTCATTAGGTGGCTCTTATATCAACAGTGGTTAGCCCACATATCACAGCTGCTGCAGCTGAGGCTGCTGTTGCATCACTCTGTGAGGAAAACTCATGTCCAAGGGAGATATTTGATGGTGAAGATGATTATGTAACTAATGGGCTATTGTCTCCCACTGAAAATTGTGAGACAAAGAGGTTAATTCTCCCACTGAAATTATTCTTTAGTTGTCGTAATAGTAGTAAAGTTTCGAAATCAGTGAGTATCTTATTCATTTCAGAGTCCTTGAAGATCCAGAGATGAAGGAAAGGCATTCCCAGTCAGGTATATGTTAACATGCTGTGTGGTCGTCTGATTCATTCACCTGCATTTGCATTTTTCTGAAATGACTATCCCCTTCCTAATTCTCGTCTTGACCTTCTCTCTCTATATCTATCTGTATATCTACAGGAGACGAGGATTCTTGCTTTAAGAAAGATGATATACCTCTAACTTTGCGAGTTAGAGCTGCTGTTGCAACAGCTCTAGGGGCAGCTGCTGCTCGTGCAAAATTCCTGGCTGATCAGGAAGACAGGGAAATTGAACATCTATTGGCGATCATAATTGGAACCCAGGTGGCTCAGATTTTCTCTCCTATTTTGGGGATCGGGTTGGGTTAATAGTCTCCATTACTGTTGCCTTTTGTCGGTTAATGGTGTTTTTGTTTTAACTGTTTTTCTTCCCTGTTCGTTATGAAAACTTTTGATCTCCTGAGAATACAAACCTAACTGTGTCTGCTTTGCATGAATGTGTCTTTAGATGAAGAAATTGCACTGCAAAATTAAGCATTTTGAAGATCTGGAGATGATTATGAAAAAGAAACACGCTGAAATGGAGGAAGTAGAAGATTTTCTCATATCAGAGAGGATATGTGTCTTGCAAAGGGCTATGAGTGCTGGTATACCTAGATGGAGGGATCATTCTTATGTAAAATCTTAGAATGCTTATTTTTCTTTGATAATGTAATATTTGATAATGTAATATTGGGAAGAATTTGACTAGCTTTTGATTCATTCTCTGAATGTTCTGGTTTTTCTGTATTCAATTCATTTGGTGAAAGAGGCAATTGCTCAAGAGTTTATGTACCTTGAGTTTTTTACAATCTTCTTAAATGCTAGGGTTTTTCAATACCATGTCCATATTAGCACCCTTCTGAATTTTTTTGTCATTGGGTAGAATTAAAATTTTGTTAAGCTTTTGTAGTAAGATATCAAAAAATATCTTAGGCTTTTACAGATTCACTTTTCTATCACTTTTTCTTTTTCTCGATTCTTCTTTATAATTGTTGCTCCTTTGCTGTCTTCTTTTCTTTTTTCTTTTTCTTAGTCGATCAATAATCGTCATATATATTAAATTAAAAACATATCCAAGTGTTTAAAAATCCAAACATGTATATATTTTGTTGTGACTTTTTTTTAGCGTAAACCATGTACAGCTTATCCTTATCTTGTACGGCTATTATAATTATTTGTAAAATAACTTTACTTTAAAATTAATTTTTATTGGATGGATTTCGAGTTAGGTATTAAAAATTATTAGTCTTAAAAGTTATTGTAGTCCTTTTAGACATAAGATTATGAGACTTTTATCAAGAGATAGGTTTCTGAAGGGATTTGATAAGATTTGGATCCTTTGAAGATAAGCTAAACTTACTCAAACGACATCATAATACCCCCTCGGGTTCTTTGTGTTGTTTGTGGTGAGCTGAGTCATGAGTATTCTTGGATTAGGAAAATTCCAGCCTTATCACCAATTCAAAAAATACATAAAATAAACACTTGCACAAGCAATATGAGAACAATTTTGGGTTAGATGCTTGGCTTTGGTTGCAACCCTTTAGGAGACATTCTATTCTTCCTCTAGAGATACACTCCTCCTTACTTGATAATGAGCCAAGTCTAATTAGCACCTAGACACCTCTCTCATGTTCTTTGTCTTTTTGAATAGCTGAGTTAGAAGAGGCTCTTGGTCTAAAAGAATACCATCCAATCATAGCTGCAAAGGGCAACACCTTGACACCGCTATTAGGTTCTTTGTGTTTGTGAATAGCTGAGTTATATGAGGCTCTCGGTCTAGGAGAATACCATCCTATCATAGATGCAAAGGGTACCTGAAAGCAAATACAAAGAGTACAAGCAGCATGTCCATTTCACAAAATTAGCACAATATGTTTGTTAGTGGCTGATTTGGAATTAGTAGCCCACTAAACCTGTAGGGCACTTATAGACTAATTTTAGCAAGGAAATGGACTTAGACCATTAATGGGGCTTTCCAATGGGGTATAGTTTGGTTGACATAAAAGCTATAGAGTAGGATTTAGATAATTTATTTGTATTGGGCTAGCCCCTAGGGGGTTTTAAGCCTATTGGTTTGAATAAATTATCCTAAGTCTATATGTTAGTAATTTTGCAAGTCATTTTTTATTGTTTATTATTTATTAACTGAGTTTAATTTACTTGAATATTTTATTTGAGCTCATTCTATTTTATACTTATTAAGCCTAAGTTGCAAAATCCAAATTTTATCTAAATCCACTAGGGTAGATAGGAAAATTACTTATTATCTCTCACTTTTATTACTTTATCTCATTTTATATATAAAATATCTTTTTTATATTTTATTTAAAGAAAGTGTCTTTTAAGTTAAGTCTTTTCTTTCCCCAAGTCTTAAATTTTTAAAGTGAAAATCTTCAACTCTTAGTTCTCTCGAACATACTTTTCTCGGATGTATTTTCTTCTTGATGTACTTCTCTTTTAGCATTACTTTCCTTTGGATATACTTTCCTCGATGTACCTTTCTTTGGAAGTACTTCTCTTCAAAAACAAAATTTGAAGAAGATGACAAACATAAGCAATGCTATCGTCAGGAGAAGACTTGAAGTCTTTGAAGTAAACCCGAGTCAACACCACTCCTATGATCTTACAAGATGTAGGGAAAAGCCAAAGCAACTCGACATGGAAGCTGAAGTAGGCAAGACAAAGAGACCTCATAAGCGTTCTGATTGAGGTCTGAATCTCATCTATCCAATTTATCCTACAATAGAAGGAAACATATGGATCTCATTTAAGATCATCAACTATAAAAGTACATCATTCGTCAACAAAATGCTACTAGCAACTTTGGGCGTAAATGACATTAAACATCATTTGATAGTTGCAAAAGTATTTAATTGGTACATAAGCTAGAAAACACTAACCGATCTTATTTTATTCTTAGATCAATTGATCAAATTGAGGTATAACAGCATACTTACTAATTAAATGAATGATCAAGAAAAAGACAAGCAAACCCCTCATTTGAATCTCAAAACAAAATGGTGCATGAGTATGCGGGGTGGATGATTACCACGTCGGACATCATCATGATTGACAATAAAATTTTCACCCTATACACGAAGTATGGAGCAGAGGATGTCTCTCGGGCCAAATTGATGATATAAAAGATTATATCTAGAGAATAATATCCCGTCATCAAAAGTCCTACCCTCGTTAGGAAAGCCCATTCATAGTCAAAGAAGCATGGAAATGGATCTTATTGGCTTAGGAACACCAATGGAGTCACCCAATATAATCTCATTAATGACAAGTGGTGGAAGCCTTATCTTTTAGGAAATTTAAAGAGAGAGTTTTTCTAAACTCTATCTTTTAATATTTTTAATTCTTACATAGCATAGGAAAGTCCGCATTTTATTTTGAATTCCTTAATAAGTATTTTGTGTGTGAGAAATAATGTGTTTTGAACATTAGGTGACTTATTATCATGTGCTTGGATGAAAGTTGTATTATCACTTCCATTTTGAAATATTTTGGAATATGAAATTACTTTGTAAAGAAATCACCTTGTTTATAAGTAAAAGGTACTTTTTCAAAAAAAATATTTATTACTCTACAAATTGCAACTTTAATATATATGGTTAGCTTGCATTGATTTTTGAACATGAAAAGCCTCTTTACTTTGCAAATTATTAAAGATTTTGACCTTAACAAATTAAGAGAACTGGTATGATTGTTAAAAAAAATTGTGATTTCTTACTTTCTAGTCCAATGTGCACATAGACTTCCTATTTTCATATTTATTTTAAACTGTATTTATTTTCACCAAAGTATTCAACCAAATCCCACACATATTATTTGTATATTTTCCTGCCTTTGTTTTACATATGAATTGCGAGAAGTTATGTAAAAGGTGTGGCCCAAAGTCTATGAAGTCCATATGTATACAAAAGAATACATGCTCTAAAATGAATTTGCATGCATCCATATATAAGCATGATTAATACACAATCATCGAGTGGTACTAGTATTACAAATTACAACAAAAGAACATAGGAATAAAAAAGAAGAGAGTAATCTATACATTACAGTCCAAATACATCACAAAATTGGATGTTCATGGCTACACCATTATCACTAGTGGTAAACAACAAAAGAAAAAGTGGTAAAATATATCAACAATTATACAAATAGGGAATGATCAATTTAGCACTTAGAAAGATAGAAAGTTGTATCAAGATTGGCCATTATATAATGCTTGATCTTTGGAGCCGTTGATAGTGATTTCATTAGCTAGTTGTTGCCTTTAGTATGCTCTATCTCTGCAACAAACAACCTCAGATTCGATCTTTGTTGGGCGTAGAATCATGAAGCAAGTCATCTATATGGTTAAATTTATTGTCTATGGCATCTCTACAAAGATTTCTTGATTGAAGCAAGATGCATGAAGACAAGTTATAAGCTTGAACTAAGTACATATCGATGACAATACCATTTATTGAAATAGGGCCTACCTAATCTAAGGGTAGCACCATACTCGAAGAGTGAAATCCACATGCCTATTAATGGCGTCACGCCAAAAGCTAGTAATACATATATGGACCATCATGCCATAAACTATAGAAAATCTCATGAGGGAATATACAAGAACTCTAAAAGTTTGGTGCAAATGTATGCTTCCTCGAATCTCTCCATAAATTACTTAAATGTCTCTTGAGCCTACAAAGATTAACACCTAAAATCTCTCGATAAATATTCAAATGTCTCTTGAGACTTGCAAGGTTGACATCTCGAGTCTCTTCATAAAAGCTGCTGCTCTCAGAACATCTAATATCTCTCCATAAACTATTCATTTCTCTTGAAACTTGCAAAGTTCAATATGATTATACACTGGAGGCGAAAGTCTAAAGTCACAGGAATGCACAACCACCATAAAAGTAAAGATGGAAGGGCTAGCACTTCTCTTCAAAGAAGGGACAACATGATCTAAATCTATCTCTTTGACGTCACGAGAAAGATCATCAACATGAACCTCATTCATATCTGGAGCCACCTAAATAAAGCTCAAAGTGTTTGCTCCACCTCGTCTAAGCAAGTCTGCATATTCAATAGTACAAGGGTAGAGTCTCAAGACGTGGTGCTTCATGGAAGGTATGTAGATCCATCCCAAAATCTAACTCTCTTACACCTACAAAACAGAAAGACGAGAAAAAACATAAAACATAAGCATGAGCAATCCAAACACATACAATAATTAGTATACTGTAAAAGTGTCAAAGGCAAATGATCACCATGGAAAGAAGGCAACTGAACTACGTCTTCAAGTTTCATTCTAAGCAATTAGTGACATATCTATACTACTCTCGAACTAGGGACATCATCCACCTTCTTATAGGCTGGACTGGCTACTTTTGTATGCCCTTATATTGCATTTACAACATCAATCTCCTCTCTCACTTTGACGAGGTCAAGTAAGGCCAGCAATGTCAATATCCTCCCTTGGCCCAATGAGATCTGAATGATGGACAAGAATGTCAAAAGAACTAAGATAATCATCATGGAATCATTTCCCAAACATATAGATAAAGTCTTTCTCTATTTACCTGCAAAAGTATCATCAATGGCCTCAATGACATCGATCATGAGATTGCAAAGGTACTTGCCTGGTGTTTCCCTTATCTCTTATGAAGGTGGAAGGTCACCATTGTCAAGGCGCTTCCTCTTCAAGAGCCTCCTGTTAGCTCCTGTGAAGTTGGAAGACTGCCATTGTCAACATGCTTCCTCTTCAAGATCTCCTTATTCACTCCTGTGAAGGTGGAAGGCTACCATTTTCACTATCCTTCCTTTTCAAGAGCTCCCCTTTGGCTCCTATGAAGTTGAAAGATCCCTATTGTCAACATACTTCCTCTTCAAGAGCCAACTAGTGGTTTTAAAGTAACTGCTAGGCATAACTCTTATATGAATGTATACTTCAAGATCATCAAGAATGTCTACTTAACAGGACTAATATCAATGACATTAAGTCTTATAATGGATAGCGTAGCATGCCATATCAATTAGTTACTAGGGGCTGATGAAAGACATCCTTCATCCACTATCATATTGTCTATGCTACGAGAACTCTGCGGAATGATATTCCTACTACGAGGAAGCAGCAAAATGTAAAGGTGAATCAAGGCACATTAAAGCTATGATGCACTCACATGTATGAGTGTCTTACCCATGCATTTCACCATTCTCTCGGTCTAATGCTAGATCTTGATTCCTAATCCTCTGCTAACTCATGTGAGGATGCTTTAAAAGAGCAAACTTTTGCTAGCCAAGTCCTCTAAGAATAATTACTCCACTTGCAAGAGCGTATCTTGTGAAGTTTAATCCTTTATACTTAGTATCCAAAAGAGTTATGAAAAGGGTACATGAACTACAAAACTAAAGGCAAATCTACAAAATAAATCAATCAAATAATTAAAAGAGTAGGCATTACTAGAATGTCTAATCCAAAATAAACTCTCGGATTTATGGGACAAATGATGAGACATTGCATACTCTAATTCTGTAGAAAGTGATGGGAGCCTTTCTAAAAGCTGGCCAATAAGCTTGAGAGAGGTTTCTACATCTAAATAAGACCTTATAAGGGTCCTAGTCATGCTAATGACCAGTTGAAAAAAAGTACCTCTTTGAGTCTAATAAGAATCCTAAATCTTGGTGCTTGACGGACTAGTACTAAATATGATTATAGAGGAAAAAATGAGACTTCTTGATCTCCAAACCTCCAAGAACAAGCTTTCCAACACCTTACGAGATGAAGTTGTTGGAACATACTCTCAAAGCACATTCATAAGAAAATCTATAAAAGCTGATATGGATGTAGGACACTATCACAAAGTGTCCTTTACCTTTATCTTCTTGTGTGATCAAATAGTCCAACAAACTATATAAATGTCCAAACAAGAAGGAGCCAGATGGAAATGACATGCCTTGTGCAATATGGACAGCCAAGGATCAAACTACTAGAAATTGTGTGTGAAAGGTAAAGAAAAATGAATCTTCTTAGCCAAACTAATACCATGGTCATGAGACTGAATTTGAAAAGCCTCTTTCCACTATTCTTGAATCTTCCATCATGGTTAGCACCTCTCCAAAGTAGCCAAATTCAAAAATAAAAAAGAAGAAAAAGAAAAAAAAAGGGAATCATAATGTAATCTCCCTTCAATATCCACAAGCTAGACAAAACTTGAGTTGGAATTATAAAAGCATTTATAGTGATGTGATTACTATAAGGGAAACTTTCACACCCTCACCCTCACCCTCACCCTAGCCAATAGTGTTTTATCTAATGAATAAATCGAATCCACAATAAAGATTGAGTTAGGATCTCGACCCCTTGCTCTCCTTTGCATGTTTGGAAAAATTACAAGAAGATTGGTAGCTTGCTCACATGTTTCTTCAAACCCCTACAATACAACTACAAAGAATGAGACATCTTGCAAACAAAGTGTCGAGCAACTATGAGATAATGACGACGAACTACAAGCCAAAGCAAAACAAATGGTACATGACTAAATGAGGTGCACATATTCTAATTTCATCCTTATATTGTCTAAATTAAATGATGAATGCATGAGCTTTATATATAAATGTTATATTATCTTGAGTATTATTGACATACAAGTACACTCCCACATCAGTAAATATTGGCATATTTACAAAGCATTTTGTAACCTAGTCTCAATCATTGTTCATTTATATATTCAACATAATCATGTTATATAAAGTGCATATATAAACATGTTATTACAAAGCATTGTCTATATGTACATCATATTTGATTTTAGTATCGACCATCACATTATGCATCGTATTTTATCACAAAAGGAAATCTTTTTCACATTGCACATGACATTGAGATTAGCATAAACATTATGATAAATTGTGTGCACATGTATGCGCATTTTCACATGAATATATGCATGAGTTACTCTTCAACAAAAAATGTGATAAGTATATAGTTGGTGGATTCAAGAATGCCAATGACAAGGTCAAAAGAATTGCCAAGTGTCTTTCAATTTATCTCAATGCCATGGTCTAAATTTTTTCAAACCAAATAATTGTAGGCCTTCAATGCATTATGTTCCATGCATTTTGAAAAAAATATATTTTTCTACAAATATATATGTCCATGTTCATCATATTGAAATTTTTCATATGTACATGACAATAGATTATTAAAATATTTTCTACAATGCATACAAAATATCATATTTTTAAATAAATTCCATTACATGAATATTTTATATATGTGATGATGGAATGCAACATACTCGATTAAGTTCATAAAATTATTCCTATTTTTGTTCTTTTAGAATAAACTCAAGTTTATTTACACAAACATATACAATACATGAGCATATATGCAATCATTGTCTTAGTACAACCACATGGCGTTTGAGACTTGAAAGAATACTAGGGCATCATAAGCCACACGACATCATCATCAATATATTCCCTACAATTCAACCACATTTTTAAAAAATTACACAATCTACAAATGCTAGGTGTGGTGCCAAACTTGAAAATGCAAGTTGCTATAGGAAATGATGTCTCCAAAAAGCCGAACCAAAAAGCAAAATGGAAAAGTTTCAAAGAACCTGCAACATTATATAGAATGCCACCAATTACCCAAAGTGATGTAAGATAAAGGTTCTAAATGGTTGCAAACACAACACCATATTAATCCCACAACAAAAAGAAAATGCTTGGCAGTAGTACTACATATACATGTATTTGTTATTGGGAAAATGATGTAAGCACTCTAACCATACAAAGAACCCGGTGTCAAGGTACTATTCAAACAAGCCGTTGTCAAGTGGAAAGGCTTTGAATTTGGTGTTTCATGATTTCAGGCCATCAATGAAGTTTCTGGAGAAGGGAATCTTGCACTATAAGGACATCTTCGAGGACTTCTCTAGAGAAGTAATTTTTTCTTATGTTTTGCATGTCCATTTCAAAAGCCTCAAGAGTTAACTCTACAGATACACCTTTAAGCCAAAGTCTCTCTTTCTCCGGAGGAGAAACAAGCTTATCTCCAAAAAAAAAAAAGCCTCAACTGTAGCAAATTACCTGAACTGAAATTCACCCCAACAATGTTTTCATAATATTTCCATAGTAAATAATACCATATATTTTTCACAACTCACAAGAGGCAAATATAATATTATCTCATAATAATTAAACAAAATACTCCATAAGTAAGAAAGAGACTTTTAAGTGGATGTGGATTAGGAAAGCAAAAGCTATAACATTTAAAGTTAGTAACTTAGTAATTCAAAACTAAAATAAGTAAAAAGAATTAGCATTTTTTCATGTAAACTCGTAGCAATGAAAGATGTCAACATAGACATATAAGTGAGATAGTTATTTTAATGCAACATAAAGAAGAAAATACCCTCAAGGGTAAAGAAAAAATGAAAAGGAAGAAAATACTAAAAAATCACTTCCAAAGACTTATGTCCAAGACATTTTCTAAAAGAAAATATATGTAAAAAACCGATATGGGTATAGGTCTATTTTTATAAACATAATTTCAAGACATTTTCCAAAGGAGAACAAATAAAAAACTCATTTTTTATATAGATCTAAAAAGATATTTATGAAAAAAATACCAAAACTCAAGTCAAAGTGACTATGGTTTTTTCAACACAAGTTTAGGAAAAAAAACTATTCTTGAAGAAATCTTTAGAAAACGAGAAGAAAAATCCCAAAAGAAATATTTTTAGAAAAGATCCATAAAATCAATTTTTGTAGAAAAAACCATAGAAGTCATAAAAAAGCTTAAAATTCTTGTCTTGTTTTAGTATATAATTCCCATAAAGCGTTGTTTTCTCATATACAAAAACTTCACATAGGTGAGTTTATATAAAGATCGAGAAAAGCGGTAGAAGACAAGGAGATGCCCTTTGTTCAACAAAACTTTAAAAACACAAAATATAAAAGAGAAACTTTTTTAAAAATGGCCGAATCTTTCATTTTTTCCTCGGTAAGCTTGAAGAGCTCCCATTTAAGGAAGAGAACCAAGATATTTTCCAAAAAAAGTTTTCTACTTGGGTGAGAAAGGTAACTTTCATAAATAGCATATTGATGGTGAGCTTGAAGTGTATTTCTCTTTGGTTTTGCTATTTTTGGCAAAAGATTGATTATTCTTGGTGGTGATGGTGAAAAACTATAGAGAAGAGAAGAAAAGAAAGAGAGGAGAAAAAGGAAGAAGAAAGAGAGAGAAAAATGAAAAAATAGTCTTGCAAAAGGTAGATTAAGGGCTTTTATATGGTGGATAAAAGAAAGGTGTAAGACAACTAAACATACTTGTTTTTTGGACCAAATCAATACAGGCTTTTAAGAATATTTTTCCAAGACAACATCGGAGAAAAGTACATCCGAAGATAAATCGTTACTTAGAAATGCGTCAAAAGCGATATTTTAGGAGAAAATGCGTTTGGAGAAAATACTAGTTGAAAATTTTTACTTAAACAAATTAAGTCTCGGAAAAAGAAGAGACTTAACTTATAAGATACCCATTGTTTAAATAAAATAAAAATAAAAATATTTTAGATTTAAAACTAGATAAATAATAAAAGTAATAGAAAATAAATAAATAATTTTCCTTTCCACCTCGATGGACTTGCCTAAAATTTAGATTTTGCAAACTTTTATACCACAAATAAGTGGGTTTAATAAGCATGAAATATAATGAGCCCAAATAAAATAACCAAGTAAATTAATCTCAATTAATAAATAAGAAACAATAAAAAATACCTTGTAAAATTACTAATCTATAGACTTATGATAATTTTTATTTAAATTAGTAGGTTTAAAACCTACAAGTGGGTTTTTGTACCAACCAAATCATATATCATCAAAGAGCCCCACTAAATAGTTTGACCCATTTTCTTGCTAAAATTAATCTATAAATACCCTTTGGGTTTAATGGGTTATTAATTTCAAATTGACTATTAACATGCTTATTACAATAAAATTTGTTATTTTTTTTATACATATTGAATTAATTGAGCAGATGCTGAATTTGTAAGATATACGCAGAATTAATTTGGCATAATTTTTAAAAAAGATAAAAAAAAATAAGGAATTTTTTGAATTTATTTGATTTTCCGAATTTTATTTTTGGATAAAATATTATAGGGGCGTTCCAAGATTTTAAAATAAAATATTTATTATTTATAAAATGGGGTAAAAAAATACAAATAATGTTAGATCTAAAGACGATATTAAAAAACCCTAAATGGTATGACTCCGATTCCCTTTTAATTCAAATAGACGTTTTCATCGTAATATTGATTATCATTGGACTTTCAATTGCTTAGATATTAGTAACTGGCAAGGAATAAAGAGTTTAAAACATGGTTGATGTGGGCTTGAGTTTTTTTACTCTCGTGTTCCTTACACAATATATAGGGGTCTTAGACTAGGATTGGAATCCTTTATTATTATTATTAATAATTGATTGGATTGGAGGATTTCAGAGAGATGTTAGAGGGAGAAATTCTCTTTGGAGATTTTGATCTGCAGGCTCGTCACCGTCGTCGGCCGTAGCGGCTTCTGATGGGACCGTTGGCTGCAATTGGAGCAGCGTTAGTCGTGAAGCTTCATTTCCGGTCTTGGCTGCAGTGCAGAGCTAGATCGTGGAGTTACGGTAAGTTGGAACATTCGTCCATCATTTGGTTAGTGCTTTCAGCGGGTGAAGCTCTCTTCTTTGGCGGTGTTTATGTAGAATTTTGTTCGCCACAAGCGGTTAAATTCCTGCCTAGCACCACCGTGAATGCAAAATTAAGGAAAAGCGTGAAAGCTTTTGGGGAACAGGTGTGTGCAGGCCAAAGAACCTCAAGCTCAAGTCGGTTAATGGGCTTTGGACTTTTTGTGAATTCTAGTGTAGAGTATTGCGTACCTTGCCTTGAGTTATCAAGGAGATATATATATGCATGGCCTTACCTTGTCCATCAAGATGAGGGCTTGAAACCTAACCGTCGATTTAAGGCAAGTCATAAATGGCTCTTCGGTTTGGTAAGTGAAATACGGGGAAAGTATCCGGCATTTACTACGGGTGAACTTTCCTTTTGGAACCCTCCCGACTCTTACCACATTGAGCTAAGAAATTGTTAGAGCCATCACTCTGAGCCGTGCGGCTCGGCGTTCGAGCCAAGCTTTCTCGAACCGCGTAATGATAGCTCCTCCCTGCGGTCCGTGCTCTTCCTTGAGCCTCCAAACAAACCACAGCTCGGTTGGCTCGGCACCTCCAAGCTAGCCGGCTGATTACGTGAGCTCTTCTTCTTTCCAACTACGGTGGCTCGCTCATTCCTCCATCTTCAACCTCTACCTTTCGGTGGGATTCTTCCTATCTGATTGGCCGATCCAGCGAGCCAAAGTGACTGCGTGAGTATTACCAACAACTGTGGCTGCGATTCTTGAAACATTCTCGAATGCTCTTGCTACATAGGGAAAATCAAGCGTCCCGACACTTTCGGTACATGCGTTTCACTTACCATGACATTATGGCGGGGCGCGTGGAGCATCGTGCCAAGGCGAAGAGCACATCACATGCCGTTCATTCAAATCCGAACTCCGTCGTAACCTTTACGTGCTCACAACCGTCAAGCGCAAAACCCTTTTTATCTCCAACTCTTCAGCTTTCACCCTCACTTCCTTTGTTTGAAAACTCATTGCGACCTCAACTTTGCTTTCTCCCCAAGCGCTTTCCATCAACCAAAAACTTCGATGCGTGATTCTCCAACCTAAGACCGTTCTTGAGCACAACTTCGGCGCCCGAACACTTCTCCACAATTTCTCGAGATTCGCGAGTTTTACAGCATCTTGAAATCCCGGTTCTAGTTTACGGTTTCAGCCGACTTCACCATTTCGGTTATACTCCGCCTCCGATCTAGCCTGAATTGATTCCAATCTTCTAGCCTTTAAAGGTTTCTCAAATCCTTACCTCATTCCAGCGATGGAATCCCGGATCCGTCGGCGGTTGAAGAACAATTAGTTAGGAAAAATTCAAATCGAGGGGCGGTTCCTCCTGGGACCCTCGCAGGAAAGCGACAAACCTAGCGTAGAAACCCCAATCCGAACCCACAGCATTAGGGTAGGCGGTCGGCAATAGGTCGGGGCCCGATAACCATGCGACCCGTGATAATCAAGGCTGATATACGCCGGTCTTGAAACAAAGCGACATGTCGTACCTTAAGGAGAGGTTGACATGCAGAATAAATAAGCTATCGCGAGAACCCTTAGAGAGCCGACTCCCTCGCGGCGGGTGGATGCGCTGCTGAGATAGCCTTCAAAATAGAGCTCGAACTCCCTTCCACCGCATCATTAACATGGTGCTGAACCTACTATGTCAGCGCCGGAGCGGCTTATGCGAGCGGTGGCGATACTTGTTAGGACTCATCGTCAATGGAGAAGTGTGGCCTACAAATCGACATAGCCACTTTTGTATTTCTTCTACATGAAACCGGCGAAGAGGAAGATACACCCTCAGCTTCGGAGGCAATCAGTGTTGAAGATGCCCCCACGGTGACAAAATTTTGGAAAGGCCGCTACTTCTTTGAAGGGAGGTCTATGCGACCAGTTAGCCGCGTCTGAATCGGGAATCCGCTCGGCTGGGCGAAGAGGTATAAAATTTAGCTTACTAAAACTTTTCACGTGACTATGCGGGATCGAGCCCGACTTTGCACTTATGCGGCCTCGAATCTCGGCGAAAGGCTTCGGGATCACCGCGAACAAAGAGCGTGTCGGGCACTCTTGGGACTAAAACCAAAAGTCTTACATCTATACTTTCCGAAGACTCCTTCCGCTCGGCATGCGGTCTGCCTCGGAAGAAACTTCCCGAGCAGTGGTAGAAGCGGAGACCTTGGAGGAGGACCACTTCTACTTGTCCAAAGAAATTCACGAAGGTATCCTCTTCCCACACTCAGAAGTCCGTACTTACATATTCTCGAAGGTTGCATTAGGCTTTTGTGCAGCGTGCCGACCTATGTGGGCTTCTTATCTGCGCCGATATGGGCAAGCTAAAGATGAAGATATCAAGGCGAACTAGAGGCCACCAAGAAGAAGAAGAAGGACAAGCAGTGCGGCAAAGGGTGGTGCGTCTTGGCGTCGGACGGGGGCGACCAACCACGAGCGTCGTTGTCGAGCCCGACTCGCCTGTCGCCATTCCCGCTGGCGACTCTCCCTCTCAGTAGAGGCGTTCCAGCCCGGCCCCACTCAAGATAAGGGCAAAGAAAAACAAACTACATCAATCTTTGGGGTTGGAGGATAGCTCCACCATCGCTTCCGGACTCATTTGGTCGGCCCGTCGTTGACTCTCTCATGACTTCGCCATGACGCGGCCTCTTAAGGAGATGACCCTCGATGAAGTGGGCTTGGAGGCTGAGCAAAATGCCACGAAGGTAACGCGAACACTACTTTCTTGTTTCTCTGATTCCCCTTCATAAAATTCTAACTTGGAATGTGAATTGCGGCTTCTTCAGAATGCGGTATTTATATGATGCGTCATCAAGGTGGACAAGGCATTCAAGAAGAAGTAGAGGCCTACATCAATGCGCGACAGCCAATAAAGCTTGAAGAAGACAACCTCGCGCTCGAAACAAGCCGCTTGGAGGCCACAAAGCGGTGGCGGTTGGAAAGGGAAGTGGTAGGCCAGCTGATCGAGGAAGGATAGGGGCTGGAAGCCCTCGGACTTCGACTATACCCAAGTCATTTGGGGAGAGGGGCGTTGCGAGGCCAGGTGGGCGATGGCCCCAGAGCCAAAAGCACATTTACAAGAAGGCGACCATGGCGCCATCCTCAAAACACCAGCGACATGATCGAGGCGTTCAAGGGGGGAGCCGGAAGGCGGGTCACTCAGGCCAGCGGCGGCGAAGAGGATGGTGGCCAGGGGACATGGAGATCACCTCGGCGAGGATGAACGGATGAAGGAGATGCCCTCACGTGAACCAACGGAACTCCCGGACTCAATGCGAACCGAGCGATTCCTTGAAGATGCTATAGATTGCCTTGAGCGAAGAGTCGGTCAGCCAAACCTCCGTCTTTGCGAGCAGCGGCGGCGGGGCTCAAGACTAAATTTATTTTTCCTTCTTTTTGTTTTTCTTTTTGTTCGGCACATCCGTCACTTGTACAAACTTTGGAATTGTCATGAATGTCTTGCCTTTATTTCCTACGAATATGGATTGTTGGTGGCGTTCAATTTAGTTTTAATTGACCAAGTCGTGTGCTATTGACAATTGGCTTAACTAATCGATTAGTTCACCTTCCAAGTCGGTCCAAGCGGCAGGGATCCCCTCCGTTGGGACTCGAGGCCATGAGTCGAGGTGAACAATTAGCCTTCGGACATTTGTCTTTGTCATTTATTTCGGTAGCAACATCGTGATTTGAACCTAGAGTCAAATTGGCCGGGTAGCGACTGAATTGACCATGACTCGATTCCTTAGTTAAAGTGTCGCGACGGGTAGAAATTCCGTCTGGCGATTAATAAAAAATAGAATCTTTTAGCTTTGTACTCATCAGTAACATCCGCGGAACATGGAATGCTCGATTCACAAAATTCATAAGCAAATGGCTGACTTTATTAGCTTGAATCGAGATAGAATTTGTTACATTGTTCATCCTATCAAAACTTTAATGGTAATAGCGGTAAGTGAGTGAGCTCCAACTCTAGAACGCGTCCATCCCATCTAAAGATTGTAGGCGATGAGCCGATGCAGGTACATCCGCGACTCGGTAAGGGCCTTCCGTGGGGCGAGCTTCCTGCGTTCGACTCGCGTGTATTAGGGAACACTTTGCGTAATGCGTAAGCCCATGAACTTAGGGCGAACCTTGGCATTATAGTACTTGGCCACTTTCGCTATCGGTATACGCCATCCGCCAAGGCTTGCTCCCTCAATTCCTCCAGAGCTATCCGGTGACCCGCGCCTTAGTTAAGTCATTTCACATGCGGATCGGTGAGGCGTCGCGAAGGGTTGGAGCGACAACTTCAGGGGATCCGGCCTCCGTTCCATAAACCAAAGAGCGGGGTCTCCCGGTTGCTATGTGGGGTAGTTGGTTTGCCCGAGAACTCCGGCATTTCATCCGAGACCCACACCTTTGGCATCCTCCAGCTTTTAAGATTGGACATGATAGTCTTGTTTATGCGACTACACTTTGTCCGTTGGCTTGTGGATGTCTTGGCGAGGAGAATCTCATGGTAATTTTCCACTCTTCTGAATTCACGAGTTGCCAAACTAATGAATTGAGAGCGGTTGTGCTGCGATCGGGATTGAGGCGGTGCGATACTGAGCATATAATGTTCCTCCAAATAAAGCGTATGGCGTCTTTGTCTTTAATTTGGGAATATGCCTCGGCTTCCACTCACTTCTGAAGTAATCCATGGCCACAAGGATGAATAAGCTTTTAGCACAAGGGGTAAGGGTCCCAATATCGGACCCATTGCATAAAGGCCATGGGCTCGACAAGTGGTGACTCCTCGAGGATGCTGCGATTGGGGCAAAGCGTTGGCACCTATCACAATCAGTGAATAATCCGGCATCTTTCATATAGTTGGCCAATAGAACCCTTGTGACATAGCTTTATGCGCTAAGGACCGTCCTCAGTGGTTTCATGTATGTCCTTCATGTATTTCAGCAAGAACTTGCTGCTTGAATCTTCTTGTTCAAGCACCTTAGAAGTGGCCATTTGCGATCGCTGTATAACTTTCCCCGACCACGAATCACCGGCGGATATAAGTCGAGCTTAGAGCCTCCGCTTATCTTGGGGCAGCTTGCGATGGGAGATATTCCATAATGGGGTTCATCCACGGTTCGTCAATTTCATCTATATTCATCGACTCCTCCCTCTCGCCGTGGCGAGATATATCGATGCTTGGCTGCGGCCGAGAATTCGGGAATCTTCGACATCTTTCGGTCGCGGCAATTTGAGCTAATCGCGACCAATCGTGCGCTTGCACGTTTTCACTTCTTGGCAATTGATTGAGTTCAAAACGTTCAAAATTGGCAATTAGCTTTTCGACTAGCTCTAGATGCGCTATCATTTTCCGCCTTTAGCGTGTAATGCGCCATTCACTGGCTCACAACCAAGCGAGAGTAAGCTATATGCCAATAATTGTGAAGCCCATTTGCCGAGCCAAGTTAATTCCAGCAATCAGAGCCTCGTACTCCGATTCATTATTCGACGCGGGAAAACCAAAATGAATAGCCTGCTCCATTACTAAGCCGTCGGGGTCGACTAGCATGATTCACACTTGCGGAAGTGGAAGACCCGTCCGCGTGAAGTTTCGGGGCAATTCTCTATTGCTTCAAATTGCTTCGGGTGTACGCTTTTGAGATGAGTTGATGTCGGTGTTGGATATGTTTGGTTCCTCCAAACTTTCAACCATGGCTTCATCGATAGCTCGGCTTGTCCGTGAACTTCGGCTACAAAATCCATGGCGGCGCGGCTTGATTGCATGGTACGGTATTCTATCCATACTCTCCCGATTCAGCGGCCCGGACCATCCCGGCCCGATATCGGGACTATGAAGAGCGTTAAGTGGATATGAGGTTACCACGGTAATTTTGTGGCATTGGAAGTATGGCCTTAACTTCTTAGAGGACCGCGAGCAAGGCCGGTATTTTTCGATGAATGTATAGCGGGTCTCGCATGCACTTAATCGGTGACATAATAGCGGAGCTTTTGCTCCCTTCCTTCCATCGAACCAACACGAGCTGACGCGTGATCCGACACAAATCTGGGTATAATGTCTCTCACGGCTTTGGCTTGGAGTATAAGAGGAGAGCGGATACACCTTGGTCGTTGGAGCAGCTTGTTCACACTCTTACGTCGCGTAAAGTTTTATTTCCTCTTAGAGCTCGGAAGAGCGAAATCTGATGGTCGGATGACCTCGAAATAAATCGACTCAAGGCATATTCTCCCGTTCAATCTTTGCACTTCCTTGGTGTTTTGTGAAGGCATGTTAAGCGGCGCCTTGATGCATCTCGGATTGGCCTCGATGCCTCTGCGGGTCCGCGAGATGGCCGATTGTCTGAACCAACCCAAAGTGCATTTAGTGGGGTTCAACTTCATTCGATGCCGTCCCAATACATCAAGGCTTGGCAGAAATCTGGATATGATGGTTTGCTCGGATAGACTTGACCACATGTCGTCAATGTAAACCTCCATTGTGGAGCCAGTTGAGGCGAATATCTTGTTCTGACCTTTGATAGGTAGCCCGCATTTTTCAATCCGAGCGGCATAACCTTATAGCGGAATATTCCCACATTATGACATCTTTTCACAGTCATCGGATGCATCAAGATCTTATTGTAGCAGGTAGGCATCCATGAAGCTCAACATCTAAGTGACCGGTTGTAGCATCCACCATCTCATCAATCTTGGGCAAAGGGAAGCTATCCTTCGGGTAGACCTTGTTGAGATCCGTGAAATCTATGCAAACCACGGGCTTTCCATTTTCTTCGGACCATTTACCACGTTGGCGAGCGATCCGTCTTGAACTTCTTTGTGAACCCATTTTTACCGCTTGGCAATTTCCTTGTTTATAATTTGGTTGGATTCGGCGAACTTAACTCGCTTTTTCGAGCGGTTTTATGAGGATCTATGTTCAATTTGTGAGATATTATACGGGGTCTATTGACCATGTCATCCGTAACCATGCGAAGGTATTCGGTGGTCCCTCGAGAATTGGATCGGTGGGTTGGATCTCGGGTCCAAGCGTGTCCCGATCTTGGTAATTTCGGGGTGGTCGGGATCTAGTGGCACCTCCTCTAGATCCTCGAGCATCCATCTTTTCTACAGGGCCACCCGTCTCGTAATTGCTATTTCACTTTTCCATCCGATTGCCTTGACATAGCGGTCGAGGCGTGATCTCGAGCAATTCCTCCACTTTCTCCCGATGGGAATTTAATCTTCGGTGGTAAGTAGATGGTACGGCCTGCATGGAATGCAACCAAGGCCGACGAAAATCATATTGTGCCGGGCGGTCCACCACGATCATCTCGCTAACCGATTCACTCCGCGGTGGTGGTAGAGTCAATTTTCCTCGCGGCCGCTTTCATTGCCATCATACCCTACCAATGTTGCGCGGTAGGTTGGATATCGGACAATGAATTCCCATTTGTTCTATAGTCTTTGAGGAAGATGATGTTAGCCGAGCTCCCATTGTCAACTAAAATCCTCTTCCGGTACAATTTTCAGCGTCGAGGTTACTACCAGCGTCTTAGGTGGGGAAATATCGTTACCGCCGTCCTCATTTGTGAACCGATATCCGGGATCTTAAACTTGCCGCGATCGATACTTGAGCAATAGGGATCAGCGCATGCATCGCTTCTATCCTCCCTACGTTCTCCACCACGCAGCGGTCGCCGTGAATCGAGTGAATGACTCTTCATTCTCCACGTTGTTGCCCGTGACGGGTGTTCTTCCGAGGGGATTCCTCGGTCTTTGGCGGGCCCCATTCTCCGGTTCTCAGCGAAGCGCCTCGAATAGCGCGCTTTAGCAATTCTTCAATTTCGTTTGAATGCTTCGGCATTCCTCCGTTGCGTGTCCTCGTTCGCGGTGGAAAACACACCATTTCGAATTATCCTTCTTCTTCGGATCCAAATTTAGAGACTATGGCCACGCGCTGACCATCCTTCTTCTTCCGGATCAATCGAATTTTCTCAAGCGGTCCGCGTCGACCATCACCTTTCGTTCTCCCTGTGGGGCTCGCCTTGTCTCCTACTCTGCGTGTATTCTTGGTTAAACCTTTTCCTACCCGGGCCGCCATCTCTTTGTCCCCTAGGATATTCTGTAAACCTATTATCCCGAACCACGGCGGTTGAATATTTCGGTATTCTTCTCCTCCAAATTAGTCGTCCTTCCTTAGCGCTTTCGTTATGCGTCCAGGCGATTTCCTCCTCAAAACTACAAAAGTGGGCCTTTTGTAAAGTTTGCCATAGACTCGGGTTTTCAGGACCATGTAGTCATAAATTTTGGTGCCGGGTAACAGTCCGCGTTTGAAGGCGTTGCATGCCACCACGTCTGGACAATCCATAATTTCCACCTTCATGTCGTTAAATCGTTGGATATAGTCCCTCAAAGACTCCCCTTTCTGCTGCTGAACCCTAAATAAATCATCCGGGTCCTTTACTATATTGTCGATTGGATGCAAATTGGGTCGAGGAAAAGTGAGTAGTATGAAAAGAATCCATGTTGTAGGATGGCAACGGCTGAACTAAAAGCAAAGCCGGACCCTTAGGACTTGATCACGAACACCTTGCACATCACGTGGCGCTTTGGTTGGGGTATACAAGTTGGGATCATGACACCTTAAAATGAATTATATGATCTTGTGGATCAGCTATGCCGTCATCTGAGTGAACTTTGGGGAGAGAATCCGTAGGGTATCAACCACTTGTGATTTAGATCCCACAAATGGTGTCTAGATCCATCGCAGAACCAATCTCGGTTGGTCCTCTGCTGCCAAATCCTCTCTGCTAGCCCGATCTTCCGAAGGTGTAATAATGCTTAGCTCTCAGGGGTGGTATGGCTTGCCATCCGTTCCTTCTTGAGGTATACTCATCAGTGGAGTCCAATCTTATTTGGGTTCCTTCCCGTGGC
This sequence comes from Rhamnella rubrinervis, assembly GCA_007844105.2. Lineage (NCBI taxonomy): Eukaryota > Viridiplantae > Streptophyta > Magnoliopsida > Rosales > Rhamnaceae > Rhamnella > Rhamnella rubrinervis. The sequence continues at coordinate 8,126,956 of CM017585.2, forward strand.
TCGCGTTATCCTCAGAGAATGGTCTCCATCCTCGGCGGGTCTTTCCCAGGCGAACCTCCGGCCGCCTTCCTCCACTGGTTCGGGCCGCCTCGGCAAGTCACTTTCACGCGGTATCTGTTCAAATCAACCCGTTCACGCCGAGTTGTTACGAGCGCATTGAAGGCCTCCAACGGCTGCTGTTGATCCTCTCGTGTTTCATTCCGTTGTTGCGGTGCGAGTGGATTGCACCAATTCCTCCATGCGGCGAGGTTGATCCACGTTCATCGGTCATCTGGGTCCTCCTCACGTGAATGAGGGCCACCTTTCGTCCTTTGGATAGGGGTGATTTCTTCCTCTTGTCTTTCGGTAGCCGCGATTTTAGAAGCAAGACTAGCGTTAAGTTGGGCATGAGTGCTGGCGAGGTTACTGGAAATAGGCCTTTGATGGTTTTAATGCAAAAACTCGATCTAGCCCTCCTTCTAGCGCCAAACTATTTATGTCGAATTTTGTTCCGCCACAAACGGTTAAATTCCCTGCCTAGCACCACCGTGAATCTGCAAGAATTAAGGAAAAGCGTGAAAGCTTTTGGGGCACAGGTGTGACCGGCGAAAGAACCTCCGGCGCCAAGTCATTAATCGGCTTTGGACTTTTTGTGAATTCTAGTGTAGAGTATTGCGTACCTTGCCTTGAGTTATCAAGAGATATATATATGCATGGCCTTACCTTGTCCATCAAGATGAGGGCTTGAAACCCTAGCCGTCCTGATTTAAGGCAAGTCATAAATGAATCTTCCGGTTTGGTAAGTGAAATACGGAAAGTATCCAGCATTTACTACGGAGTGAACTTTCCTTTTGGAACCCTCCCGTCTTACCAAATTTGAGCCAAGGGAAATTGTTCGAGCCATCACTACAGAGCCGTCGCCCGGCTCTGACGTCTGAGCCAAGCCTTCTCCGAACCACGTAATGATAGCTCCTCCCTGCAGTCCCGTGCTCTTCCTTGCCGAGCCTCCAAACAGACCCTGGCTCAGTTGGCTCGGCACCTCCAAGCTAGCCCGCTGGGTCTGTGAGCTCTTCTTCTTTCCAACTACGGTGGCTCCGCTCATTCCTCCATCTTCAACCTCTCGTACCGCTTTCGGTGGGAATTCTTCCTATCTGGCATAAGCGGCTCGTTTCCAGTGAGCCGCGGGTTGTAGAGGTCATAGGTGGATCGCGATCTGGTTTGCTTCAACATAGGTCCGTGGAAATCGCAGGTTCACTGGAGATTTGTAGGGGCGAGCTCTGACAATAGGCAACGAGCGAGAGCTTTACTCCGGTCTGACTGATCGAGGATCTGATCTTGATTACTATCGCTGCAGGTCCGGTGAAGGCTGAGCTCGTGAGTTGGTGGTCTACAATTCTATATCTATGGGCTATATAATTGGTTGGAATTAAATGCTTTTTAATTTTGGCACCATTTTATTCGATATTTTTTAGGAATTGTCAACTTCTTGTGGGATGATTTCTTGCCTTGGTTTTAACTGGAACTCTATTGTTCTTTAAGCGTGTTGCACCTATACTGTAAATTCACTTGCGTTGGAACTGGATTGTAATTGTGGGATACTGTTGTGTTCTTGCATTTGTGATTACTGTGAATTGGGATTGGAATTGGAACTGGAATTCTATTGTGGTACTTGTAGGCACTTGTTATTGGGATTGTGTAGCTCTCTCTGTAATTTGTGCTTGTGGGCATTTGTTATTGGGATTATGTAGCTTTCTCTGTAATTTGTGCTCTGGGTCTGAGGCTATCTAGTTGGTGGGCGACTTGAATCTTGTAATTAGTGATTTGGAAACCTATATTTGTTGGAAATATGGCATTTGATCCAGCTTGGGAAATAGGGGAAACGCATCCTTCCATAACTGTGAACAATTCGGGATTGAATATGGGAAATAACTTAAATGCAGGCAGTACAAAAATGGCAAAATCTTTTGGCATTGCTGGGGTTGAGGTTGAGGCAGTTTACAGTACATTTGTACTAGTGCTTCAAAGCAGCCAACCTTTGCAGATGTAGTTAATGGTACCATTAATCAAGCTGCACCGAAGGCCGTGGTCGGTGGGATCAATTATGCAAGTTTATTATTGTCAGGGGGACAATCAAATTGGTTCAAACCGTACTAATTAAGTAAAGATAATTTTGTCTCGTCGTGTGAATGATTACGCCTATTAAGAGAATTGCTCTTTACCAATTCTATCTGATTGCTCGAATTGTGTTGTCAAAAGGAGACAAGCCTTGGAAATTTGATAATCTTTATTCCAAATTATAAGATATCTAGAAGTAGGATAAATGGTATTTGATTTCATTAGGGTGTGGATACTTTCAGATTCTCTTATTTTCTGCAGAGGATAGACAAAAGGTGTAGTTATTTGGATCATTAAACTTGAAGTCAGGGGTAGTTTGACTTCAAAATTGGATAAAAAAAATTTTAATTTAGCAACACAGAAATCGACAAATACATAGATATGAGTTAGGTTTTATAATTTAAGTTGGGAATACTGGCATACTCATACTCACAGATCTTGCAAGAGGTATTGGTATACCCTTGAGGATTGATAACTCTACTTTAGCAGGAAACTATGGCCACTATGCTCGGGTATTGGTTGATGTAGATTTAGCTGGGTTTGTCCTTGAAAAACTATTATTTGAAACGACAGTTGACTACATTGAAGTGGATTTATACTTTGAATCGTTTTTAGATTTTTGCACTTCCTGTCACAGTGTTGGCCATCCCGTAGTCAAGTGCAAGTCGGTAATTGGAAATGCTCTTCATAAAGTTGGAGCTCAAGGCATCGAAAAGAGAATAAGGCTCCGGGTTTGACTCAGGGGTACAAACCGAAATAGGCATCCCCCTTCAGGTGGAGTCGAGTACATATTCTGTTCCTACTACCAATGCATTCGAGGTTTTGAATATTATTGTGACACCCACTCATACCGAGGATATAGCCCACCAGTAGGATACGGTCCCTTCTAGCATGGCTGGCATTAATCAAGAAATGAACATTATAGCCTGACCAACTTATCCAGATCTAAGTGCTGCTCCCAGCAGGACTAACTTCGATATAGAAGTGGGTAAGAGTGTTTGCAATACATTAGAGAGTGTTTGGACTACATTAAACCATGCTATGGTTTCTCGTCATATCATATCGTGGGCGGACGCTTTTGGTGACTCAGATGAGGAGCTTAATGATGATACTGTTGAAGATGAGTGGCCGCCTTTACAAGTTGAGGGTTCTTCAAAACCCTCGAATGAGTTCGATGGTATCCCCTACGTGGGTCAACAACCAAATACTATGATCATGGTTTAGTTCGAATCTTCTGATGTACTTACCGTAGTGCAACATAACTTGGATTCGGTTGCTTCCCAACCATCGGTTTCGGAAACCCCGAAGCAGAATTTATGGAATATTATTAAAAGAAAGTCGGGTCGACCAAAGAAAGGCGAAATAGTTAGAAGAGTGCCGCTATCTACAGGGGCGTAGATTAACTCAAACTTGGTGACTTCGCATCCGTCAGTCTTCGAAACCACAGATCAAAATTTATAGAATATGGTTAGAAGAAAATTGGGTCGACTAAAGAAATAAGAAACAATTAGAAGATTGCAACTTGTGACAGTGAAATTGTGATTGTTGAAGCCTTCTCTAACTTCTCAGGACGCTATTTTCTGATTACTTACTATCTTTGTACTGTTTATGATAACAATTGCATTATTATCTATTTTTTTTTTGTATTTTTTTTATTTTTCTTTAATAAAATTGACTTAGATTTTTTAGATTGTTTGGGGTTGACTGTAAACTTTCTTTGACTTCTCTAATAGCCTAAGTTATATTATTATTATTATTATTATTTTATTTTATTTTAACTTTTTCTCTCGTTGTCCCGTTTTGTTTTTCAATCCTAGTTATTCCTTCAACATTTAAGGGATATAAACCATCACATACGGGATCATTCTCTCGTTTGATTTCATTATTTCTTTAACCATAATTAAATTAATACGCCGACTCTAACTGTATAATAAAACAACTTTTTTTCTTATTTGTTTCTAGGGTTTTGGAATGGCAGTATATATAAATATATATTCCTTATTTAATTATTTTGATTAAAAATCCGATGGAAAAACCTTTATTTTTTATATGTCCCTTTCTTTTTTCTTAAAAAAATATACTTTTTTTTTTTTTGAAAATATGAAAATTTCTTCATCCATATCTATATAAATTCTATTAAAGAATTTTTTTTATTTTAATTTTTAAAAAATCTCAAATAGCCAAGGCCATGGGTTTTCTTCTTCTCGTTCGGATCTACCAGGTCTTTTATTTTTGTCATTTTAGAATGAATTAAAATATGTATATTTATGTAATTAAATAATGACATGGCAAAATAATGTTTTAATTAGACTAAAAAAAATAAATTAAAAGATAGAATGTTATGGTTTGCTTGTATCCTTGGATGCTACATGAATGGTTGAAAGACAAAAGAAACAAGGAGAGAATCCTAGCCCTTTAGCTCAAACTAAGTATCTAAATCTTGGAGACAGTACTTGCCGATCGATGTATTGCCAAGATCACTTTAATCTTGCTAACGGGGAATAATTGAACATAAATTTTGTGTGGGTGTGATGGGTTTATGATTATGGTGGAAGGAATATAATAGAACAACCACACAGATTTTATATCATAAAATTATTTACAAAAACTTGAATCAATACGGCTCCGACTACATACTTACAAGTGTAGTAATATTTAACAGGTACCAACTTCTACGTACGTGTCACATGATCTACCAAGACCACCCATTTTAATTTCATACTAAAACTACTTGCATATGGGGCTCAAACCAAGATTCTAGGTTCTCCTGTAAATACCAGGCTGATATATATTATGCAGAATTCTCCACCCAAGTCTTGTCCCTTTGTTTTGTTGTCTTTTAAGGTTCTTTCCGAGAAGCAACACAACCCAATAAACTAATTGAGTTATAAAGTTTAGAAACTTCGACCTTTGAAAAGTTAACGAAGAGGAAACTTCTAGCTCCCTCCTGCTGGGGTCTCTTTGAGACATACCCAACTGATCTTTCACCTGCAATATGCTTTGTCCCATCTGCTCACGGACCAGAACAACAACTTTGGGTTCTACATTGTTGCCTGAAACATCATTGACCAAAAAGTGTCTTTCACTTTCCCACCATTTGTTGAGATTTCAGCTCGTCTGATGTACAAACTGTTCTCACGAAATATCCTCGTAGCATCGGAGAGGAGTCCATGCTTGTTGGTGGTGCATAGTTCTAGTTCTAGTCCCTGCATGGTTGGCGGACATTGGACAATCATTTTCTAAGGAAACTATCTGAAAGGTACTCGCTAGCTTTGGGTGAAGTGGGATTTATCTACCTCAGTGGCTCTTCTCTCTGTGGCTGCTTCCAAGCATTCTAGCACTCTTTGTCTCTCAGCTTCGGAACGCTGGGGAAGCCCATCAATGTGTCTTATGTAGTATTCCTACACGCACAGCACAACCACGTTATTGCTAGTGCTACTAAAAATTTCAAGAATCCAAGGGAAATTAATTTCCATCTCTAGTCTAGCACTAGCTGAGTTGTGATCAAAATCGAATAAAAGGTTCAGCACATTCATGTGTAAACAGAAACCTACAACAATAAAAGCAAATATCTTCAATCCCCTTGACTAATCATAACAACGTAGGAAGGGCCTTCAGAATGAATGTGGTAATCATAGAAATTACATAGTATGATTTTGCTTTCTGTTGGACTCTGAAGTGAGACTGTGCATAAATTTTGACTTATTAGTAAGAATCACTAAATGCCAAGGAAGAGACATGTTTGTGAGCTCTATTGCAGAAATTATGATCTCAATTAAGTAATATGATCTCCTTTGAGAAGACAAGAAACTAGTTATACGTTGGTAGATGAAATTCATACTTTCTTTTACATACAATGAACTTCATGTTTAAAAAATTGAGGTAGAATTTTTACCTGGTATGCTTCTCTCCTTCCTGTGATGACAGTCCCATGGAACACCGAATATTGCATGTCTGTTAGACAACACAAAGTATCAAACAACAGTTTTGGCCTATCTTTGGACCTCACAGTAACAACAGTATAGTCTCTGTCGGTGCGGTCTAACACACAACATGAGCACCTCCAACTCTAGGGGTTTAACAACCACCTTACTAGCAAAAGGGAGATCTTTTTCTTCTTGCAGGACCTAGGCCTAATTGGCCTCGGCGAATCACATTCCTTTTCAGTTTGATGCTCCCAACTCTTCAAAATAACTTTTACATTTAGGAGAATCCTCAACCACTTCATTATCTTCATGAACTTTAATTTCTTGTTCACATTCTTCATCGGAAAAATCTGAACTAGAAATATCGAAATATCGGAAAAAGAGCCAGATCTTCAATATCTTTATTTAAAAATGCTTTGAGTTTCTTCCTTTTGTCTCTTCCTTGCCTCTTCATTGCTTGTGCTCTTCCAAAGTAGCATATTGAATGGAAGTGCAATTCCCTTCATCGGCAGACTATAGCTTTCCGTTTTCCACAAAGAAATTCTTTCACTATTTGTCTTTGCTCCATATCCCAATGTTCCTCATAGATAATATCTTTGTCTTCAATCTCTAATATAGTGCCTTCATCACTATCGCTTAAGAGGATAGGGTCTAGAAGAATTACCCTTTGAGTTGTCAAACATTTTCTGTAAGGAGCATTTAATAGTTGCATTCAAATCAAAAGTTAGAATAACAAACAATTAAGTTTCTAATCATACCTTGTGGTTCGGTGACTTTGTGGCTCTTGAGGTTTCATTGGGGTACTTTTAAATTCATCAAATTCGATAATTTAAAACATTTCAAATAATATTTATATAATCAATTATATATATATTTCATCAAAATATGTGTAATTATTTCACATCAAAGTTTTCCACATGGTTCGTAACTTGGCTTTGATACAAAAACTGTAATACACCCTAGCCAAGTCCCTTGGTCGAACAAGGTTAGAATGGCTACCAAAACTTAACTTGCGGAAATTGCGGAAAAATTCAAAACTTATTCAATCATATTTTGCATAGCAGTCAAACTCATACTTGGATGCTATTAAATGCTTAAATAATTATCACAAAATAATATAGTAACTAATTAAATATATAACTCCCAATATAATTATAAAAAAATATTAATAAGTTAATTCAAAGGATTATAACTATACTTCAACACGCCCAACCACATTAAAACACTTCAATTTAATAGGAAAATAGTTCTCAATTGAAAATGAAATGAAAACAATATCACCAATAGGTAAACAACTTTATTGCTTTATTTAGATACCCTCAAGGAACCTCCTCTCGAGCTACCATGTGTCTACCATCCCTACAAGTTCAAGTAAAGCGGTTTAAGCGTGCTCACCGGAAAGAAAATAAGAAAAGCGTGAGTTTACAAAACTTAGTAGGCTTTCCCAAAAAATCATACAAAGCCAAAAGCATACATATAACTCGCATGCCAATAAAGATCACAATAACAAACTAATTATAAACTTGCTTAATCATAAATGTCTTACATACTTGAAGATTCATAACATTTCATAGCTCATTATAAACTTATAACATAATAAAAAGAAAACTTATAATGCATGCATGATTAATGAGCTTATTTCATAATGGTTGGATTTCTAAACAAATTCTCAAAGAGGTGCATGCATCTCAATCTCACTTATAGCATAACAGTAAGCATTTCAATCTACTTATAGCTTACAACATATCAAAATGGGGTGCATCGTCTCAATCTCACTTATCGTAATACAGTAAGCATTTGATCTTTACTTATAGCTTACATGGTTTGTCATGATCAAACCCCAAATCTTATATAGCGCTTTCAAAACACCAACCAAATGTAATGTACCGCTCATAGCCGTGTACATTTTATGTATATGCATGTATGCACTAATTCTTGATCAAATAAACATGCATAGATCACATATGCATATCGTCTCATCAAATTCATGCTATAACAATGACCTCAAAATTTCCAAGATATGTTATCTAATAATCACATATGAAAATTGTACAATAGCTGTATTGTAAAATTCATAATAAATTCAATACTCATCTAAATCACATGATTCCAAAAGCATTAGAATCTCTTATATCTGTTGGATGAGGCATAATTTTCTCATAATTTTTAAAAATAAGTAAATATTTAATATCTACTTTTAATATGAACTGTCACACAAATTCTACAGTGAACCAGAGACGATCAAACATTTTAATAAATTCCATATAAATCTTTTCTGCAAAAACCAGTGGCAATAAAACCATAACAAGTAAAGGTAGCTGTATAAATTCTTTTCATTCCAATCCAAGCAAAGAAACCAAACACATTTATCAGAAAACCATAATAGTCTCAGCATTCCAGCAGCAATGCCTTAAACTTCAAAAATCCATAACTTACTCATAACAGATTGAAAAATAGAAATTTCAATTTGAGAATGTTTATAAATCTCTTAAGTCCAAACTGTAAAAGTTTCAAAGGAAAATAAATCCATATGTCCCACAAAATTATACAGAAAACACCCATTGGTCATAATTTTTCAGATTGACAGTATGAGATTCAAAAATTATAACTATTTCTACAAAAATCCGATTGAGGCGAAACGAAGAGGAGAATATTTCTAGAGGAAAGATCTAATGAAGAAAAATATATACAAAAATATTAATCATATATTGGTATTTCAAAAATCCATCAAACTCATCAAATAGTATATAAATCGTAAATCTCTTCTTAATTATAAAAATAGAAATAAAGCGTAAATAATATATATATATATATATATATATATATATATATATATATATATATATATATATATATAAATCATCAGAAAATCATGAAACAAAAGATGGTTTAGGAAAAACCTACCTTAATCTCTTGAGCTCCTCAACAGATCCAAAAGTTCCCCGTCAGAAAAACCAAAATGAACCAAAACACCTTTTTGAATAAAAAGAATGAGAGGAGAAAGAATTGATAATTGAAAATGTTACGAGAGAAAAAAAAGCGTGAGACAGAAAAAGAACCTCTTAAGTTTATATGATGTCTTTAAATAGCAGTTTCTAGGGTTTTATTATTAATTACGAATTAATAAAATAAATACGCATAAATAATACTTTCCTAAAATCCATAGTCAATTGTCATAAATACCATAAATCAAATTCATTGCATACCATATTTGCAGAGAATTTATTTAGTAATAAATTAAAATATTAAAACCATTTAATGACAAATTTAATACCAATTAGGGTTTGAAACCCTAACACATATTTGAGGGTCCCACAATTATCTACCCTTTAAAAAGAATTTAGTCCCGAAATTAAAAGAAAAGACATACAATAAAAACTTAAACATAACTTGATTTCTAAACAAGCAAAAGCTTACATTAATTGTCAAATAAATGAGGATATTTAACCTCATCTTCTCTGCGTTCAGTGCGCTTTCCCTCTTAATGAGTGATTCTTCCAAAGTACTTTCACAAATGGGATATTCTTTCTTCAAGTACTTTTCCTCGCTGACCTAAAATTTTCTCGGGCTGTTCCTCATAGGTTAAGTCTTAGCGAATCTCCAACGGATCATAATCGACGCATCGAAGGATCGAATACATACCTTCTCAGCATTGAAACATGGAACACATTATGAACACTTGAGAGATTGGGAGGTAAGGCCAAACGATAAGCCACATCACCAACTCTCTCAAGAATTTCAAAAGGTCCGATGTAGCGTGGACTTAATTTTTCCTTCTTCCCGAACCTCATTATCCCCTTCATGGGTGCTATTTTTAGGAACACTTTATCTTCAACTATAAACACCAACTCCTTTCGTTGGTTGTCAGCATAACTCTTTTGTCGGTCTTGAGTAGTTTTGATCCTTTCTCTAATCCTTGAAACCACCTCTTGGATTTGTTGTAGAATTTCAGGTTCAACAAGCTTCCACTCGCCTACTTCATCCCATTGTATAGGGATCTACACTTCCTCCCATACAATGCCTCGTAAGTGCCATGCCAATAGTTGCTTGAAAACTATTGTTGTACGCAAACTCCACAAGTGGTAAATGATCTTCCCAAGAGTCCTTGAAGTCTAACATACAAGCTCTCAGCATGTCCTCTAATGTTTGTATAGTCCTCTCAGACTGTCCATCCGTTTGTGGATGAAAAGCCGTGCTGAACTTCAGTTTTGTTCCCATAGCTCCATGCAAACTTTTCCAAAACATCGGCGTAAAACGGGGATCTCTATGGATACAATAGAAACAGGCACACTCATGCGGTCTCCGATCTCATTAACGTAGAGTTGAGCCAAATGATCCAACGAGTAGGTCGCCTTTATGGGTAGAAAATGGGCGACTTTGTAAGTCTATCCACTATTACCCACACGACATTTAACCCTCGCAGGTTTGAGGTAATCCAACCACGAAGTCCAGGGTAATGTGCTCCCACTTCCATATAGGAATCATCAATGGTTTTAACAAACCTGATGGTCTTTGGTATTCCACCTTAACTTGTTGACAAGTTAAGCGTTGCTCAACAAATTGAGCAACTTCCCTTCACATGTTTGTCCACCAAAATGTGCATTTCAAGTCTCTAAACATCTTCGTGCTTCCAGGATGAACAGAGTATGGAGTGCAATGAGCTTCAGTCATAATTTCATTCTTCAATTCACGATCATTAGGTATGCAAAGACGATCTTCGAATCTTAAAGTACCATCACCACAAATGTTGAAATCCGGTCTCTTTCCCTCGAGTACTTCATTTCTTATCCTTAGCAAGTTAGAATCTTGTCGTTGTGCCAGTTTGATTCTTTCGATGATAACAGGTTGCACCTTGAGAGTAGCTAAAGTGGTCGAGTGTTGTGCAATGACTACTTCAATATCTAGGTTCCTTAAATCTTCTAATATCTGTCTTTGCTTGGTTATAAGGTTGGCACTAAAACCAATATACTTCCTACTCAATGCATCCGCCACAGAGTTTGCTTTTCCCGGATGATAGTCAATCACACAATCATAATCCTTAACCAATTCCAACCATCTTCTTTGCATCATATTCAAATCCTTTTGTGTAAAGAAATACTTCAAACTTTTATGGTCGGTGAAAAGTTCACATCTCACTCCATGTAGATAATGCCTCCAAATTTTCAATGCAAAAACTATAGCAGCAAGTTCCAAGTCATGTGTGGGTAGTTTCTTTCATAATGACTTCAATTGTGCGTGATGCATAAGCTATCACCTTTCCTTCTTGCATTAGCACACATCCAATACCAGTTCCGAAAGTCCTATAAATAGTGAACTTCTCATGCTCGTTGTATGGATAGCAGTGCGATAATCAATCTTTTCTTAAGTTCTTGAAAACTCTTCTCACAAGCTTGAACCAAAAGAACTTAACATCTTTCTTTGTCAACTCGGTCAAAGGAGAAGCGATCTTGAGAATCCTTGAACGAATTTTCGATAATAACCAGCTAACCAGGGAAAACTTCTTACTTCTCAACATTGGTGTCTTCCAATCTTGAACTGCAGCTAACCTTATTCGGGTCGACTTCTATTCCCTTTTTAGAAACCACATGACTAAGAAAGGATATGGTTTCTAACCAAAATTCACACTTCTTGAACTTTGCAAACAATCTCTTTTCTCTAAGCCTTTACAAGGATTCCAAGTGTTGCTCGTGTTCTTCTTCATTCTTAGACTATATTAGGATCGAAAAATCCATAACTTACTCATAACAGATCGAAAAATAGAAATTTCAATTTGAGAATGTTTATAAATCTCTTAAGTCCAAAATGCAAAAGTTTTAAAGGAAAATAAATCCATATGCCCCACGAAATTATACGAAAACACCCATTGGTCATAATTTTTCAGATTGACATTATGAGCTTCAAAAATTATAACTATTTTTACAAAAATCCGATTGAGGAGAAACGAAAAGGAGAATATTGGTAGAGGAAAGATCTAATGACGAAAAATATATACAAAAATATTGAACATATATTGGTATTTCAAAAATCCATCAAACTCATCAAATAGTATATAAATCGTAAATCTCTTCTTAATAATAAAAATAGAAATAAACGTAAATAATAATATATATATATATAAATCATCCAGAAAATCATCAAACAAAAGATGGTTTAGAAAAACCTACCTTAATCTCTCGAGCTCCTCAACAGATCCAAAAGTTCCCGTCGAGAAAACCAAAATGAACCAAAATGCCTTTTTGAATAAAAAGAATGAGAGGAGAAAGAATTGATAATTGAAAAGGTTACAGAGAAAAGAACGCGTGAAGCGGGAAAAATAACCCTCTTAAGTTTATATACTGTCTTTAAATAGATAGTTTCTAGGGTTTTGTTATTAATTACGGAATTAATAAAATAAATACGCATAAATAATATTTTCCTAAAATCCATAGTCAATTGTCATAAATACCATAAATCAAATTCATTGCATACCATATTTGCGAGAGAATTTATTTAGTAATTAATCAAAATATTAAAAATCATTTAATGGCAAATTTAATACCAATTAGGGTTTGAAACCCAACACATGTTTAAGGGTCCCACATCTTCCTTCTCAAAAATCCCTACTAGCAAACATCATCATCAATCTTCTACCGATGTACCGTAGAGATGAAGAAGTTGTTACTTTTGGGGTCCTAATATTGTTGTCCCCTTTAAGGACATTGCATAGCAGATACTTGATCATACATAGCCGTTTTGGATCTTCAATTGCATGCTCAGTCGTCTGGTCTGTGACATGAATAATGGCTGCAGCTCTAGCATTGTGTGTCCAGACCTCAGCATTCACCACATTGCATTTGAGGTCCACAAGACCGCGAGATACTTGGAGAGCAAACCAGGTCTATTCGTGCCAATTAGTTCAATTGAGGTATGATCTTTGATGGGCATTAACTTCGACCAACCTCAATTGACTTCAAGAAACATACATAGTTTTAGTGCACCAAGAGATTGTGGAAAGAATTCGTAACTCTCCAAATATTTAAACATAATTGAGCAAAGGACCTCTTCAAATTAGAGGAAAATTCAGTAAATTACAACCACTCACCTTCTTTATATACTTAAGAACTCCTTCATCTCTAATCTTGTTTCCATCACAGTCGGTCGCATTAAAAACTGAAACTTCCATATTGATATATCTGTATTAGGCTTTTATTAAATTTAATTAAAATTAAATTAATATGCTCATATAAGCAATTAAATGAATAAAACTATAAAACCATACCATCCATTAACCAGCCTCCATCAGAGGAAAAGTAAGCTTTTATTATAACAAGGTTCAGGTCTGTAAGTACTTGGACAACTTCAAGAAGATTTCCATATCTATTAGCACTAACAACCAAATTCAAAGAATATTAATCAAATACCAAGCAAAATCAAATTACAATTCAAATTAGTAAACAGGGCATCTACATAAAACCACAAGTTTTTGATAATTCCAAAGTGTGAAATTTTACCTCAATAACAGTGGCATGATCACAAGTAGGGAAATTGACCAAAATGCCCTCTAATATAACCTAAATTGGAATAGTGCCCACCAGCTCTTAACTTTTGTAAAACATAGACAAACTACCCATTCTACCCTTATCTCTATCGCGTGACTTTTTGTATACCTGAGCTTGTGAATTTTCACGATCCCGATCATCTTCTCTGTCGACGGAAACAATAACAACAATGGGTCCATCGAAGAGGAGGCTGGTGAAGGCAAGTGAAAAACAAGTTTCATCCAAGCAATCCACCACAAACCAAAAACAAAAAACCAAACAAACAACTGCTAAGGAAAACCCACAAGCCACGAAGAGGGTAGTACACGACACCTATTTCATTACAGTAGAGAAGAAAAGTCGTAGTAATGTGGAGGAGCGGGGCTCGATTTACTACCACCAACATCGCACCTTAACAATCTTACGGTTTGTTTTCTCATGCCTGCATATTTTTTTAATTTTTTTATTTTTCATTTGAATTGGCTGTAAAAATTGAATTTGTGTAGTTATTTGAAATTGAATTTCGGAATGAATAGGGAACCTTTGTCCAATTAGTTCTTGAAATTCCTCGCATTCTTAGGGGTGAAGCCATCTTGGCATGGCAAACACCACTGCAGATTGTAGAATCAAGTTGAATCCACGGCGATTGCGGGTAGGCCTGTAATCTTGCGGGGATTTTATATAGTGGACACGCAATATGGCACGGGGATCCGCCGTTTGGTAGAGTAGTTTAAAAATTATGTATATTGATCGTAGAAATTCAAATCCTCAAAACGGCGGTGCGACTGCCGCTTTGCGAGTCCCTATCACAAATTGATATTAAGTAATAAAGGACCGCAAAATGGCCATCCTCCTGCCCGGTCATGAGTCATCATCATCAAAAGTGATCAAGTAATAAAGGACGTAGGCCGGGGAGGTTGGCCATTCTGCGGGTGCTCCATTTGCTGATATCAAGTGTGATGGGGACCTGCGAAATGGCGGGTCCGACTATAAATGGCTAGTCCTAGCCCAAATAGTCCATCCAACACGGACACGCCAAATTGTAGGTCCGGCCGCCTCCTGCGGTGTCCAAATTTTCTAGAGCAAACAATACAATCTTGGCCTGCGATGCAGTCCGACACGCCGTTTGAGTCTTTGCATTTTCAATAGCCTTGCAAAATCGCGGGGAGGACGGCCATTTGGCAAGTCCTAAATTATATCAAACTTTGTGTTTTCTGTAGTATGGCCGGTCGGACCGCCATTTAGTAGGAAACGAGCAAATATATATGAGGACCTACAGAAGGGCCGGTCTACTGCAAAAGCAACGAGTCCATACGGTGATGTTTTCTTTCATTTTCTTTGAATTTGGCTTGATGTTTTAACCCATTTACCATGTTTCTAAATAAAAAAATTTCACTATATTTTCAGGTTGTGAATCGTCCAGTAGAGCATGATAAGAAGTACCATGCACACCTCACAAACATCTCCAATCTCGATCGTGCAATTGATGTTATAAAGAATAAGCTAAGCAATGGCATGGATAAGTTGCTAGCTTCATGGTTGGGAAGTTTTTAAAATCAAGGCTGCTTGAGTTTTGTGGTGGATTCATTCACCATCTTACATTGCACCAAGTTGAGTCGCGGTGACAAATATGTGATGGAGTTTGATTTCAATGGTATTGGAGCGAGGTTTGATAGAAAGTGTTTTGCAATGATAACGGGGTTGAATTGCGATAAATTCCCCCACGACTCGGAATTGGATCATCTCCCTTACGACTTGTGGACCAAGTTCTTTGGCAAACGTGGACCAATGACACAAGGCAAATTCAGTAAGGCCTTTCAGGACTTGAATTTCTACGATAAAGAAGTTGCGATTAATGTCAAGTCTTTGTATGTTCTTTTCTAGAGGCAGTCTTTACTTGGCGGGGATAAGAAGAGATTGGTGAGGAATGACAACTTTAATATTATACAAAATGATGATCACTGTAGTAGATATCCATGGGGTAATTTGTCTACGATGCGACCATCGCATCTTTGCGATCTAGGATTAAGTGAGGGCATGAGATTGCAAATTACGGTTGTAAGTGGATTGCCCTGCGTTTCAGTGCATATCATATTTAAATAGTTTATGAATTAAATGTACTGCAATATATCGATTTCCTAAGTTATTTGACTTTGTTTAATTGTATCGATATGGGGTTTTGAAACCATTCCTATTGTCGCCACAATTGGACCTCGTGGAAAAATATCATGGATCCAATTGGATACCAAGGATGCTAGCATAGTTGTGCCCATCCATTCTCCAATCGACCAAATTGGCCACTACAATATTCGATAGAAAGATGTAAGTCTTCCACCATAATCACTTAAGCATTGCAATATTTAATGATATGTATACTAACTTTGTTTATTTTATCTTATTTGTTAGTATACGGTAAAAAATGAACTGTGGCCAACTAAAGAGGAACTTCAACAAACATATATGAAGACCTTTTGGCATCGGCCTAACGGACGGGAAATATTATGGTCCACCTGCTTTTCAGTTAGGCCTCCAAATGCCAACTTCTATGCTTCCCCACTTGCTACTATCGATGGTACAAAGGATGCATCTCAGTCGGCATTCCAACATACTTGAGATTGGAGATGCAAATTGAGGAGATACAGCGATGAGTTGGTTAGCATCCGGATGAGATGAGAGACGAAATACAACAACAAATCTAAAATTCAAAATTTATACTCTCTCGTCCGTCAACTCGTAAATCATTTGGCGCCGGTAATTTATATTGTTCATGTAAATTTAGTATTTATATTATGTAGATATTTTTTTTAGTATGTAACTAATAATGTGATTACATGGTAGCCATTGTCCAACATGCCCGTCGTACCAGTTTAGGATCCATTCACTCGATAGATCCATTTGCATTATCTGCCTTCATTGATGATGACCCATCTACCCGCGATACACCGAGGGACTATAATGCACTAGAGAAGAGTTCGTTTCAATTGATTTTGACAAGTGGATCATGGTTAGGTGATCCGGTACGTATTTGATTGTTATTTATTTTTTATGAGTTAATTGTAACGTGCTATCTAATTTATTTTTTAGGAAATGGATGCCGACATTTCTACATCAGGAGGAGGATGATAAATTCTTTTCAAATGTCTGATCGCATTATTGTCACCGCTGCATGTTCAGGTAAGAAAATGTGACATCGATTACTTGTGCCATGTTAAGTTCATGCTACTTACCCTTATTTGATCAATGACGAGTTCAATTCATACACGATATATAAAATATTTGAAAGGCGATCCAAACATACAATGGATGAAGGAGGGATGGGTATGCAAACTTATTGATTGGGAGAAGGATATGAAAGACTCACCATTCGATATGTATGCATTAGGCACACTCCGTCGGATCAAAGTCTTGGCAAGGTTGATTATGTGAGTATTTATCGAACCCTAATTCACTTATTTAAAGTAATTTTTACTGTAAAATATGTGTAATGGGATATTATTTTATTATAGGTATATGTGCGGTTAACAACGATAACAAACATTGGTTAGTGGCCAAGGTTGACATCGAACGGACTGTGACATTATCGACCCAACAATACCATGAGTCAAGATTCATTCCGATTGCAAGAATGACAAGTGCTTGTCGATGCTATTTCCATACCTCCTTATGGTCCATGGATACTATGACCTTTATCCGAACTAAAGATTGAAGGTAATAGTAACTTGGAACCATTCGACATTAAGCGAGTCGACCCGCAAGCGTTCCTCACGAAAATTTCATAAGTTCCTTTTAACATAACTTATTTGACTATAGTGATTTTTTATGTAACCCTAACCCTAACTTAGCTATGAATTTTCTATATGAGGGGTGATTGTGGAATATACCTGATAAAGTACATAGAGTATATGGTTGCAAAGCGGCAATTCGATTTCTACAATACAAATGCCATTTATTTTTGGGAGAAATTAGGCGTAGACATATTCCATGATAGGTGATGTAAATATTTTTTATGATGCGTAATGACATTTAAATTTAATGAATTTAATTGAATTTATTCAACATAAAAATACGTTTGAAAATTGGAAAAATTCATTATAATTTAGCTGAGGACTGTCATTTTGCGGTTCATATTACCATTTGTTGCTTGGTTACAGACGACATGGTGGGAATAGATCCGGGGGTTATTTCCACTGAAACTAAATATGGACCACGCCCATAAATCGGTTCAGTGAGAGAAGGAAGTTTGCACCAAAGCGGAATAAGGTCATCAATGAGGAGATTGATAAATAGCTAAAGAATGGGATTGTCAAGAAGGTACACTACTTTCAGTAGCTTGCCAATGTGGTAGTTGTACGAGAAGAAAAATGGGAAGCTTGAGTGTGTATTGACTTTGGACCTAAACAAAGCCTCCAAAAGAAAATTTCCCTTACCCAAGATCGACATGATGATGGATGCTACAATGGCCATCATTGGTTGAGCTTCATGAAGCGCCTACTCGGTACAACCAAATCATGATGTACCTAGATGATCAAGAGAAAACAACATTAAGTAGAAAGGCAAATTTATTGTTACAAGGTCATGCCATTGGATTGAAGAATCACGGGGGCCACCTACCAACAATTGGTGAATAAAATGTTTTCAGCACTCATTGGCTTAACTATGGAAGTGTACATTGGCGACATGTTAGTGAAATATATTCACGCGGCAAACATGTCCAACATTTAGCTTTCAGGCTTCGAGGTTCTAGATGGCATCAAATGAAGTTAAATCCCACCAAATGTACGTTCGAGGTTGGTTCGGGATAGTTCTTGGGCTACTTGGTCACACAAAGAGGAATAACTAATCCAAAACCAAATCCGGGCTCATCGATATGCCTTCCCGGAGAACATAGAGGAGGTGCAGCGAGTAAGCGGAAGAATAGCAAGACTAAGCTACTTTATCTCATTCGATCAACATGTTTCATTCATTCGAGCTTTGAGGAAACAAAGACTTTGAATGGACAAGATACGAACAAGCATTCTAACAATTGAAGATGTATTTGGCGTCTCCCTAATATTATCCAAGCCAAAGCTTGGGGAGCCATATACTTATATCTTTAGTTTAGGATCACGCTTTCAACTCGGTGTTGGCCGTGTTGAAGGAAAGGAGTAGCAGCCTATCTATTACGCGTCGATCAGTATTGAGTGGATCACGAAAACCCGGTATTATTCATTGAAAAGCGATTGGCTGCTTGTTTTGTCTAAAAATTGAGGCCATACTTTCAATACCACAAGGTCATTGTAGTAACTTCATATCCACAAGAATTACTTCATAGCGGACATAGCAAGAAGAATGGTGCGGTGGGCTATAGAGTTAGAGAGTATGGAATAGATCAACCACGGACAACCATCAAATCCTAGGTGTTGGTAGACTTTATGGTAGAATTCGTAGGAAGATTGAGCCCAGCGGTGCAAACAATGAAGTAGACTATGGAAGAGCCAATGAAACTACCATGCTGGACATGAGCTCACTCACAAGAGAAGCATCGGGAAATGAGACACATCGGAATATGGTATCTAAGCCCGTTTGGAAGTTGTTTGTTTATGGCTCCTCAATTTTGCGGTGGAGCAAAGGTCATACTAGAAGATCTTGGCGGGTTGGTTGGAATAGGCATTTCATTTTGGTTTTTCTGCGTTAAACAATGAAGGTATGAGGCTTTATTGGTAGGAATGGATTTGGCTCGAATGGAAGCGGCGGTTCTTTAGTTTTAGTGATTCCCGATTGATAGTAAGATAAGTCGGTGGAAATTATTAGACTAAAGACAAGAAGATGGTCTCTTATCTAGTATTAGTGAAGGAGCTCATTCAATAGTTTAGTTTCTTGAGTTGCTCTAGTTGCCAGGGGCAGAAAATACTTAGGGACACATTAGCGCGTAGAGAGCGATGGAAAAGGAGAGCAACATAGAACAATACTTATGGAGTTCATATCCTAATCGAGAGTTGCAATCTGAGCAGGATGGTGAACAAACAATTATGAATGTCAACCATAAAGAAGAGCACGGATAGATGACCCGATAATAGACTTCCGCCGCGCGTTATTCATTTATATAAATTAGATGCTCGATGGTAAAGGCTTATTTCGGCGGGTACTCAATAGTTGGGGGAAGTTATATAGGCGTCATTCATGGGCCCTTTCTGAGTTCCATGAATGAACAAGAGTCGAAACCAAGTCTTGGCGAAATCCATGAGGACATTGTGGCAACCATTACGGTAGAATGGCGTTGGCTGCAAAGCCATGTAATAGGTTATGCTGGCCAACCAGCGAAAGGACTGCGGGACTACTCATCAGCTGTGATAAGTGTCGGCGCTTTGCTCCAATTCATGGAGTGGGGGCGGACATTGTGGGACCTTTGCCACTGGCCATGGCTTAGAAGCGGTTTATCCTGCGTGGCAACCAACTACTTCGATGAAATGGGTTAAAATTTGAAGCCTACTTTGGATCAAAGATAAAGATGTGGTTCGGTTCATATGGAAAAATATCATATGTCTTTCAACTTGCCTCGTGTTGCGGTGGCGGACAATGGATCTCGATTCGTTAGTTCACTACCGCGGTATTTTTCGCCCGAGTGGAAGATCACCATGCATTTTTCTTCACCTCGACATCCTTGGGCCAAGCGGTCAAGCCAAATCTACAAACAAGACCATTGTAGCCAATTTGAAGAACCGATTGGAACAAGCTAAGGGAGGTGGCGGATGAGTGCGAGGAGTACTTTAGGCAAGCAGAACTATACCACATAGTCTGCAAAGAAGACCTTTTCACCTTGGGTTTATGGGGCCGAAGTAGTAATACTGCGAGGCAGTAATTTGTTCCAACGCTTGATTACCTACTACACTCGAGAACAATGATGAGCTAAGGCGAAGGTTGCTGGATAGCTAGAAAGAATTGAAGGAAAAGGCCTTGGGTGTGGATGCGGTTACTGATAGCGTATTGCTAGGCACTACAACACTAGGTTCATCCTCATAAGTTCAAGGTTGGAGATTTTATGTTGCTTTTCGAACACCCAAAGTTGAGCTTATTTGGAAGCTTGGCCCCAGGAAAGCCTTTATCAAGTCATTGATATTCCCGTAGAGAGCTTATCGCTGCATCAATATAGACAGTCTGAACATACCTAGGAGTTGGAGTTTGGTTCATCTATGCTGAAACTATTATTAGAAGGAAGAACAAATTACAATGCATTCATTACTTCTCTTGTCATCTCTTTGTATAGTGTGTTCACACTCTTATCATCTCTTTGTTTGAATCAATAAAATATTCCTTTTTACATGATATCAAATCGTGCACTCTATGTTTTATTTTATTGTGGATGAGTTTGGATTAAAAGATGAGGGAGGCTTAGCCCCAATCTTTATACTCTCCAACATGTACCTCTGATACAACTAATTCATAGGATTGGGTCATAATTAATTTAGGTGGTGCTTTGCACGGTGGGTTGACCCTAGATTTGGACAATCACTTGGCCTTGTAAGGAGTGGGGACAACCATCCGGAAGCTTAGCTACTCCGCGTGGCCTTTTGGTTCGAGTTTGAATAGGCCCAAGCAACC